>AIHY01000001.1:0-10825 GCA_000331125.1 Phytomonas serpens 9T
CCCCTTCCGCGGAGGCCGTGGCGGGTGAATCCACCGCGCCCGACATCCGATCCCGCAGCTCGTTGTTCAGCTCCAGCAATCGTCGGGTGGTTTCCCGCCAAAACGCCTCCGGCGCGTGCGCGCCGACGCCGTGGACGGACCCCATCAGCGAAATAATCGCGTCCGGTGTCGTCAAGGAGGGCAAATCCTCCATCGCCGCGCGCGCGAGCCCGCCAACGAAGGCGACGGACTCCCCTTTGAGCAGGAGGAGCCGGGTATTTCCGAGAATCGCACGCGCGTCCCGCGGGGAGACCTTCCCACCCCGCAGCTCCTCCGAGATCCACGCCTTGAGGCTTTTGACGATAAAATCAAACTGGGCGGCGCTGTAGGAATCCGCCAGCAGGGCGCGAGGCCAGGGCCGCTTGACGAGTCGCGTCGCGACGACGAGGGTGACCTTGCGGGATTCGATAATGCCGCAGAGCTTTTGCAGCGCGGCAAGGTGGGTTAGGGAGGGAGAAAAGCCCGCGTTGGGACCACGCAACGGCGGTTGTGAAACCCCTAAAGCGTCAATCGGGAAAATCTCCCTGCCACCGTCCGCAAAAGCGCGCGGCCTCCACCTCAGAAGCGAAACGAATTGGTTCACGAAGATGGTGGGATCCTCCGAAGCCGCGGTGGAACCCGCGGCAGTTATCCCATTTTCAGGATTCTTCTGCAGGGAGTTGGAGAGAATGGGGGGAATCCCGCTATTTTCATAAGCGGGAGCCCTCCTAATCTCACTATGACGGAACTCCGCACATCGCTCGACAAGGGCTGTGGAAATAACCCCTTGCACTCCTCGTAGAAGCCGTCTCATGTATGTTGAAAAGAAAAGGTCGCCACGTCCAAACTAGTTCAGCTACTCCAGTAGCGATTCAACGCAAAGAGATCTAAAAGGCAAAAGGGGGCAATCAATCGAGAATAAAATGGAGGGAAAACTCTACAAGTACTGGAATTTCAACAAGGTTAGTTGCGGCTCAGTGATATTCCTATTAAATATTTTTTATGGACGGTGCTTCACAAATCTGTTTGCATTTACTCAATGAATGATGCAAAACAACCAGAATGAAACAAGACTAGCACTTTCCATCTACCAAAGAACTCACCGCATCCCCATGCAGGTAGGACATGGCGCACAAGAGGTACGTGTTTGCCCACATCCCAAGCATACCCACACAATAGACATTCCCTTTGCAATATCTCGCACATCCGGAGAGAGGCTGAATGGATTTGCCGCTCGGCTGCCTCGAAACGACGTGGAATCGCGCAAATACGCCTCCCATCGAGCAGGAAGAAAGTCCTTTGCGATGAGGTAGGTTTCCAAACTCTCCGCCCTGCAGGCAGAAGGTTTATGAAGATGAACTTGACGGAAAAATCGACGCGTCGCCGTTAGCACTTTGGGAAGGTGCGTTGAATGCATCAGCTTTGAAACAAAAACACCACCCGAGAGGGGTCGGGAACGTGGCAGAGCCCCCCCTGTCACCACCGTCTCTTGCATGTAAGGTGCGAACGCTGTGAACGAGAAAACCTTGCAGGCAAGCAAAAGCGCGCTCAACACCATCTGATTTTGCGCGTAGGTAACAGAAAAAGCATGCTGCCCTGCGACCACGGATACCCCGTCATGCAACACCACATCCACCGCACGTTGTATAGATGCATGTGCCATCGAACGAGCCCTCACCGTATCCTTTGCAGTAGGATAAGGATTCGCATTGGGATTGGCATTCACGTCGTCGAGAAAAAGCCGAAGTTGTCGGATGAGCTCACGATGATGCAGCACGTTGCAGCGCAAAATACGCACCTCTTCAGCGATCGGTTCAATCGGCCGCAAATCCACCGCTACCACCAACGGCTTTAGCGAGGATAGGTTGTGAAAATTGTGATTATTACGGCGAACGCAGTTGATATTCATTCTCTCTAAGGCAACTTGCGAGAAGCCCCCTGGAGCGGCGGCGAGATCGACGACAGTTCGACAGCCATTTCGGCAAAATATTTTAAACTTACGATCTAATTCGACGAGTTTAAGAGCGGATTGGCACCGGTAGCTTGACATCCATTCATGAACCCTTTTCGTTATGCATAAAGACACATACGTATATATTTATACGTGCGTTTTCTATTAAAGATAGTATTCATAAGAAAAAATATATGCATATGTATATAAATATATATATAATCCTGCGTTGAATCATTCATGCATGTTTCCTTTTTTCAAATTGAGAAAACTACAACTCAAATTAAACCATATTTAGCGTACACGAGATAAAATACAATATAACGAAGTACAAATAGCTAATATATATATATATATATTAATGGAGAAGACGAAGCTCCTCTCACACGGAGAAAAGCATATGGTTACAGTACATTTTATGAGAAGATGCATAGACAAAGAAGATTGGTCCATTTTTTCCTCTTTATCTATAAACAATATATATCCGATCTATAAGAAACAAGCTCTTCGGTAGCCACATCGAGTTACATCGTTGAATGAAGCGTCCACTCCATTCTGTAAAGACGTTCGATGCTAGTCATTCACCTGTTCCAATCTATAAAGTTGTTATTATTCTATGGTACAGCTGTTGCATATCCTGGTCCCAGAAATGGGTTTCTTTCCCATACAAGGGCATCCACCGTAGAGAGCAACTTAAGGGAAGAAGAGGATCTGCTAGTTTCTGAAACTCTCTCTCCTCTCTTTTTATGTATATTCCGCACTTTTCTAACCTTTTAGTTTAGCCTCTACAGGGTGTCTTCCTCGTCAAATATAATACGCCGAGTGGGGGTTTGATATGCTGATGCAATGCTCTCTTCCTCCTCATTTTTCTTCCTCTCGAAGTAGAGGCCCTCATGCAATGTTCGTCGCGGTTTTCGCGGTGTCGTTGGCTGTAGTCTCAACGATTTTGGTGTCGCGTCGCTATGACAGATATTATCTAGCGGTGTATGCATCACCAGTAACAATGAAGAACAAGAAGAGATGGAGGAAAAGGGGGTAGAAAAAACGCTTGCGGATATGGATTCAGGAGGCCTTTCGAGAATCTCGTCTTCGCCACAGGGTGGAAACCGAAGCGTGCCGTTCAGCGTGCGAGAGCCAACGGACTCCTCTTCTTGTTTTCTGTCCGTTCCGCAACCACCATCGACGTCATCAAATTCCTGTGCGAGATTCGTTCCTGACTGAAAAGGAAATGTCATACGTGGGCATCTTTCACTCTTTATGGTATCGTTTCCAGCTTCATCAGATCCATTTCTGACAACGCAGGTCTCCTCCGTCGAGGTAAAAACGAGCCATGGCGCGATATGCGTAGTGGAAGTCTCACCTGCAGCTAAAGAGGTGTTAAAGTGCGTCGCGCACGGAGTGAGCTGGCAGCAAGACGTCGAAGTATCGCAATCTACAAGTGGATCCACATTAGTTCCGCCTATTTTGCCGACGAACGCTCTCCCATCTACATAACGAGAGCCTTCAGAAGCAGAAAATGGGTTCTGAGAGCCAGAAAACGTAGAACGCGTCGTTTCCCTAGCGAAATTTGTCGTGGAGACGACGGCTGGAATCGCCTGCACACAGCCGCTGCCATTTCTTGCATCTTTTTCAACCACAGCAAATGTCGTCGCATTGTATTCGGAAGGCAAATCTGGGAAACGACCTCCCGTTTCTACAAGGGGCTGTTGAAATGGATGCTGTGATTGCATACAGAGATCACTCCTGGTAGGCCTCGCTGAGGGATAGGGAAGAATGTGTTGATTTCTGCTTTCTCGCGGGGTGCAGGATTGGATGAAGGCCAAGCTATCGTGTCGTTCCCAAGAAGAAAAAGAAGGCACACTCATTTGATGTGCTTTATGCAAGGTACTCTGTAAAATGTAATTATGTATTCCTTTTATTTGAATTAGAAAAGTTTAAAAATGGGTACCTGTATATGGAAATATGTGGAGGGAAGAGCTCACTTGGAGTATTAACGTGATTAAAACTGAAAGATTAAATAAATAATTGAAACTTTGAAGGGTAGCTTTTTCCTCCTTATTTACCTTTTTAAGATTAAAAGTTATAAACGAGCAAGCTCGGTTGGGTCATAGACCTTAAAGCGAGGTAGTGAATGAGAAAGAGAGAACACGATAGAAAAGTAAAAAGTGGTGACGAACAATTCGTAAGCTTTTGTAGAGTACAGTAAGAAAAAATATATCCTGTATTGTCGATAACAATACTAATTAGAGTTAACAGCAAAGAAAGACGATAGAATGAAAATAACTTTTTTTCCCATTCTCATGGATCGCCAATTTCGGTAAGGACACAAAACATAGGCAAGACAGAAAAAAGGATAATTAGAAAAGAAGACTTCCATGATAGAGCGACCCTAAAACGAGTAGCTTCAGGGATGAAAAATAAACCACATAATGAAATTCAGCGGCATATGAAAAATATGAAGTTGAGAGGCTTCTTCATTTTGAATGGCCATATTTTTTGCAATAAATAAGGCAGACTCTCGGGGATATCTCCACCTACTATAATAGAAATGTAGGACAATATCAAAATAGTTTTATTGATAATTGTTGTGCTGTAAAATAAATAAGCACATCTACCATTTTGCTCCCTTAGGCGAATCCTACTCTCAAAAGTAAAAAAAAAGGGCAAACGGAACTATCCTTCGACACATCCCGCCTACAAAATAAAAATTAATACATACATCAGCAAAAACAATGTTAGTCATAGCAACAGTGCATTTGAAGTTCCCTTATCTCTGGATTACACTGGACGCGCGCCCAGGCAGTTCAGGACATCTTGTTAGATTAATAGCCCATTGGCTATCAAATGTTGTGTGAGCTTCTCCATGCCGGCCTTGTGCTTTGAGATCAGATTGTAAGTCTTATGATAAACTGCGGTCACAAGTTTTTTTGTCTGTTTAGCGTACTCATCAGTCTTCCTGCCACCGAACGGCCTCATAAGCCGAGTGCTCTTGCTCCATAGCGTGAGATATACTGAAACTGGCGAAAACGAGACCATGTACATGTAGGCAAGAATAGATACCTTGCGCAGATCATCGAAGGCACCGGTGGAGATGTGCTTGAAGAATATCACCACCGAGTGTAACAGACAACGAATTGTGTATTTCCTTCGCATTCGGATGCTGTTTTCATTCAGCAGATGTTTCCACGTTGTTGAGAGGCCAACACATTACCGCGTGCTCAGGCTTGGGGTACATAAAGGCTTCCTTTTTTTAAGGGAAAACACCCGACTTTAGTGCTCGATGCCGGTGAGAACGTGGTCCATGGATTGTTCACCGTGGAAAAGTTCCACGTATATGGAGTCTTCTCAGGAGGGCAGGATGGCGGCCTAATGGCACATGTTTGCTATATCTGAGCCTACAAATCCAGGGCAGAAGTTGTTTATGTGAGGAGCGTGAGCATCAATTAAGATGCGCTCACTTTCAGATTTATCTCGAAGATTTGTGTGAAAACTAAATGAGAATTCAGAAGTGTATTCATTTCCAATCGGCTTAGCTTTCCCCATCTTTTCATTTCTAGCGGTGGGGATAACAAGCGAGGTTCACTTGGAGGGTTTCACGCGCTAATTCCCCTTGCACAGATGGTGTTTCTACTTTCTACTTTCTGGCATTCTTGCGTGGATTCGATTCCATTCGGATCTGAATTGTCGGGATTCTCTTTGTCTAGGACTTCTGAGGTTGTGCTCAGGTTAGGGTCCACTCCTGCTGCGATCTCAGCTCTATTACTCAGCATTAGCTTATGCTTACTCAAATGATCTTTGAAGATACCGATTCTCTCTGATATAACTGGTGAATCGACATGAATAATTCGATCAAAACCACACGGCTCGATGAGCGCAAGAGCAAGCGCCTCCTGTGTGACATTACTAAAGGGGAGCATCATCACATCACAACGGTTGCCGGTGCTGATTCCAACCAGTTGTGTGAGAAGCTCGTTGAGAGTTTGCTCTTGCTCGTGCTTTCACCATCCCATGCGCCGCGTCGCTTTTGACTCATAGCATTAATCTCGTCAATACACACGATATAGCACTGTTTCTGATTCCTATGAAGAGCTGCCGCACGTCCATGGCGCCCATGCCAACGTAAAGCTCGACAAAATTCAAGCTACAGACACAAGTAAAGCCAATACCGCTCTCCTCAGCAACAGTCGTTACTAACAAAGTCTTGCCAATACCGGGAGGGCCTAATAGAAGCACCCCGGTTGGAATCTTTGCCCTAGTTTCGTATAGCACTGCGGGGTGCAGAGGAAATCGACGATTTCAATGATCTCCTTTTTTTGGCGATTTCATCCCGGCAATATTCCTGGAAGCGCGTGCTGGAGATCGTCTCGACCTTGAAAAGTCATATCCGTCGGGTTGACTTTGCCTTTATCCGCCTCCATGGCGTACAAGATGGACTTTCCATTGTCCCGAGAGAGGATAATGACAAGTACTGGGAATAACATGAAGGGAGCCACACAGGCAAAGACCCACATCACGAGCGGCACGCTACAAATCACATGGGGGAGGCTCTGAAGCAGCGGCTCAGAGACCTTCAATGTCATACTATTGACCCTCTCCCGGTATTTCTCCTGGCATTTTGTGGCCTCAACCTTATCCATCGCCCTGCATTTTCATTGTCTCTATCCCCTTCGCTGCCCTTAACCATTTTTCTGATCTTGACCTTAGCGTAGCCCGCCCCGGATCCCATCCAATTGGCACGGCGTCTCCGAGTTGTCCAGCAGGGCTACATCGACCCTCCCTCCCCCCTCCCCCCCATGGACTCAGGATGGGTCATTTCTAACCCATTAAAAGCTTCACGAATGCTCTTATTAGAGAAACCGCATCATTTGGCGAAATGTGAAAACTTCAAAGAATTTCTCATACGATTCTGAGGCGTTTGTGAGGAGCGATAATGCCTCCCGTATCTTCTGATGTTTGTGCTTAGGGTAGGTCGATACGAAGCTCTCGACGAGCTCATACCAAAAAGGTGGGTGTGTTTCGAGGATCGGGTAAATCACCGCGCAGCTTCCGCTAAGCGCGCGATCCTGGCAAACGATAATGCCCATCGCAACAGACATCAGCCGCTGCCAGAAATCCCCGATCGGCGCGAGAAACGCGTTGCGAGCGCCGTCGGATGGTGCTCGCCGTACCTCCTCCGTAGTAGCTCGGCAGCTGCATCGGCGTAGGGGGAGGGGTGTTCGCATGGCTGTTGTATCCCGACGAATGCCCGGCTCCGGGCGCAGGGGGGTGCGATAACGCCTTCACATCCCGCACAAACCCGGCGATAAAGCCTAAAAAGCCGATACCGTGCAGTAGCGTTCCCGTCTGCGTATGCACGTCCTCGTAGAGAGCGAAGGTAAAGGAAAGAATCGTCTGCAGGTCCTCCGTCGAGAGCTTCGCCATGGGCACGTAACAGTCGTTTTCGGCCAGCACGCACAGCAAATCCGCCACCGCGTGGGCGGCCTTTGCGTAGTCCTTGAACAGGTGTGGTGGAAACACGATGAGCATGCACAAGAGCCCGAGGAGAGTGGTATCGTAGGTGTCGTCCTGGTAATACCACATCGCCCCCAACGATACGAAACTCCCGCCGAGGCTACGGCGGAGGCAAACCATCGACAGCGCGAGCGGCTTCATCATGAGATCGTAGACCTTGTCAGAGGGATACCCGCCGTTCGGAGCCGTCACCGTCTGAACCCGCTCATCTGTGATCGACCGCTCAACGCTAATTTGAATAAACCGACAGAGGTGCTTGAACAGGCAGAGGCCAAGGGAGCTGTGGCTGAAACCGCTCGGCAATGAGCCAATGACGCCGCGATTACACACGATTTCGATCATCAGCCGTAGGAAGGCCTTGACGACGAGCGGGGATTCGCCGGAGGGGCCGCTGAGAATCTCCCCAAACGACCCCGCCTCGTCGCAAAACCACTGCATGAAGTCAACGACGACCTCCGAATCAGCGTTCACCTCGAGCGCGAGCGCCACCCCACGCAGATCGCGCATCCACCCCGCGATAAAGAGGGGATCCTTCCCGACAGGACTCCCACTCATGGTATTTTGGATGCAATTCGTGATGGAGCTGATAAATCCTTGGAAGTTCGCGTGCTCATTGGGCTTTTTGAGGGCCAATTCGCAAAGCACGGCGTAGAGGTTGGTGCGCAGCTTGTATGTTTGCATCGATTGCGATAAAGGTAAGTCCACAACGGGCGGCAAATCTAACGAAATAGAATCAAGCATAGACGCTGGGAGATCCCGGATAACATCACCTATGAGGTCCATCGACTTTCTCATGATTTCCACCACACTCTCGTCGCTCGAGCCATCTCGCAGCATGTTATGCCCACTATTAATCAGAATGAATTGTACAAACCGTTCTCGAGTCTGAAAAACACCCTCGATGACGGATTCCACACCATAACTCATGTGTTGTGTAGAGAGAACGGTATTTAAGTTAGTAATGAAATGCAGCAACCCGTACTCGACAAAGTTCCCGAAAAGTGCATCGGAAGAGTTATCCCCGCGTGCCTCGGATGAAGCCGCGCGGCGGTAGTTCGCGCAGTCCACACAAAAGCTGAAGAAATTCACGCAAGCCGCAACGGCTGCGGAGGCGTCTAAATGCGCCAAAACCTGCCGCGCGAGGCTCCCTGCGAGAAAGAAAAGCCAGCCGGTCGCCACGGGGCTTTCAAGTACGCGCGGTCCGAGTTGCTGCGTAACATACCCGACGAGCAGCTCCATTGTCGCGGATACATCGAGCAGGGCGAGGGTCGCGAGCGATTCCACCTGATTCAGCACCGTCTCCAGCGCACCATCAAGATCCTCGATGGGGTCGAACGGCGCCTCCCCACGGTTCTGCTGGCGGTCCTCCTCGGACGTGGCGTACACGTGCGACTGAAAAAATGTCAGCACCAGCGATGGAGAAATGCCCTCGAGATCCTTTGGGGTGGTCTCCTCCTCGACGGACATGTACATCCGCCGGGAGGTCGTCAGACGGGCCCAGAAGCTCAGAAATGTCGAGGCGGTGGTAAAGGAGCCCTCCGCGCCGAACGGGACGCGAAACACGTCCACCGATACCTGCCGCACCACCTCCAGCCAACGCACGAACCACGCGCTGCTGTGGAGGTCGCGATATCCGAACGGCGTAATGAAACGCAGGCAGGCCTCGCCGTAGAGATTCGCGTAGTGCGGGATACGAAGCCGCCCGTCCGGCAGCTCCCTCGCGGCCGCCATCTGCTCGAGGACGAGGTCGAGAAACCGCACGCGCTGCTCCGTTTCGTCGAAAAACGTCCGACGGACGCCACAGAGCGCGGCGAGGCCGCTAAAGAGGGTCACGCAGAGGGGGTAAGGCAGGGCGGCGTGCATCCCCCACAGCAGCCGCTGCGTCGGCTCCGCGAGGACGACGTCCCGCCACGAGGACGGGATCTGCGCGGAGAGCGCCTCCTCCGTCTCGTCGATGAGGATCGCCATGAAGTCGAAGCAGAGGCAGTCCTTCACCAGCGCAACCCGGCGCTCCGCCAGGAAGGTGTGGCGGGACTTCCCGCCGGGCTCGGCCTCGCGGAGGAGCCCCACGTCGATCCGCTCGAGCTCGCGAAGGCTGAGCTCGAAAAGCGCCCGCAGGCACTCGTCCCGGAAGTTGTTGCTGCAACGACGGTGCTCGGAGAAGCTCAGGTACGTCTTCGACTTGGAGGCGTCAAAGCTGGAGAACTCGCCCACTATCGTATCCAGCAGCGTCAAAGCGAGCAGGCGATGAAGATTGTTCGCGCCCTCGTCGTTTACGGATCCACCTTCCCCCAGACTACTCGAGGCCTGAAGCATCTCCATGGGAAACTCGACCGCCTCGATCAGATAAGGCTCTTTGGAAAAGCCCAGCTTCGTGAGCTTGGCATAAGCCACTAGCATACTCGTTAGGACATGCTGCGGGGCACCCCCCTCAGCAAGGCGGAGCAAGCACTCGCCGACCTCCCCCCGGAGAAGTCCGCGCCGCACCTCCTGAGATACATACTTGATGTTGTTTTTAAACCACGTCACTAGTCCCTGGGCAACAAAGAGCAGACTATATTGGCTGCTGGACTGCTGAAGAATCGTATAGAGAGCGCCAGGATCGCTGCCTTCGAGAGTAAATGAGCTAAGACGCTCATAGGCGTTCTGCCGAAGACCCAGATCTGGACTAGCATAAAGCTGTTCTGCAAGAACATCAAGGTCCCCCACGGAAGTCATTCTTGATGATTATTTATTGAATACGTAGTCTAGTTAAACGCGACTAATCTCAATGAATGTACAAAAAGAAACAGCTCGCTATGTGAGACACTAAATGGCCTGTATTTTAACCTCCAAGGTGCGCTGCGGTCTATAATCTGTGAGACAATATCTATCCTCTTCACACCCTCCAAGTTTATTAATAAATAATGAATCCTATTCCTTGTAGATTTGCTAGGTCTTGAAGTGAATATTGTATGTCAACCTTCAAATACTAGGGGTATCTTTCCCGTATGCACTGATGCGACTATAGGGTTGCAAAGAGACTAAACAATGAGAAGCAAAAGAGCAATTAACCTATAAATATAATGAAATCTAACACATCAACCCAATGAGTTTTCCTTTCGTATAAACCTGAACTCCATCAATGACGAAAAGAAAGCCCATACAACACAGCCTGGGGAAAACCTACACTCAGCTAATTAAATGCTTTCATTGCACGAGCTGAACCAACATAAGAAAATAAAAGTGGGAAAAACTCGTGCATAAGTATTTTAAATAGCAGAAGAGTTTCCACGAAGCTGGGATATCGTCCTTAGATGTCTAGAAAAAATGTCAACATCCACGACATTCTAAGGGTATTTAATC
>AIHY01000006.1:0-14138 GCA_000331125.1 Phytomonas serpens 9T
GCACTGTGCCTTTTTTTTTTGGAGTGGGGGGGAGGGGGGGGGGAAGAAAAATGGAAGAGGCATATGCTAATGCTTCGAATAATCCATTGTAGTATTTTTAAAAAGGCAATAAAAAGTACGAGCCCACATTTCAGAATGCACCAAAAAGGCAAAAAAAAATGCAGACCTAACTCTTGAACGAAGAATCATATGGCTGAATGATCTATGTTTAGGAAATACTCCATTCTTTGTCTCGCTTGCCATGTATTATTTCTATAACTTTTAACTCCTCATCTGCTCATCATTTTTACGCCTCAATATGAATTATTACATACCAAGCAAAGTTAAGACACAAGACACATGCATCGCATCAAATACATTTAGCTAAGAAGTATAAAGAATGATAAATTGACATTAGTAAGGTTCGCATCAGATTTTTCAAGAGAAAAATTAGACTACACATCTCCCACATTCTCTAAGATATTGATAACTCTCTCCCTCATCATTATGATGGTACTTAAGACCTATTTTCATCAAATAAATCTTTTGTCATGAACTTTGAACTACTTCAATTGTTTTTAATTTATAGTATATCCTTATATCCCAATTACTATTGTGTGGCATTTGGGGAAGGATCATGTCCAGAAAGATGTTATAGAGCGTCCGCATTGTTCTTTTTCCACCTTTCCAGCCTATGATTCCCTTTACGAAATTCCACTAATTTCATCTTATGTTCTTGCAGCTCCAATAGCATTGAAAAGGTCCGTTTACCGATACAATGCGCCCATACGGACAAGGCGTATTGTTTGTCCTCCTCAATGTGCCGTGGATCCTTGCCCAATGCTGAGGAAGGCTTCATCGAGTCTAAGTCACGAGAAATGGCCTCCAAAAGTTTTGAGATCTGGGTGAGCTCATTCCTTAGAAGCACAGAATACTTTTCCTTGAAATTAGACATAAGAGCAGTCCAATCAGCATCTGCTTCATCTATTATTTGTCTTGCTATCTCAGAAAACTGGAATGTCATCTGATCCATTAAATGGGATTTTCGCAGAGTATTTTCATGTTTTATGGAGGATTTGATCTCGATAAGTGCAGCCGTGTTCTCTGCCACGAGACTATCACGCTCTTCAACGATAGCCTTCCGCATCTGAGCGTCCTTCGCTTGCTTTTCACGCTCCTGCTTTTCTAATAAAGCGGCACGCTCCTCCTGTGCCGCAGCAATCGCACCTATGCTCTCAAGAGCGGCGTATCGATCTTTACCATTCGACTTAGCCTGGCCGTTGGATCCCCCAGCAGACATGTCGTAGTACAAACCACAATTTTGTGGACACCTTCGTCGAATCAGTGGTACCTTAGCGAGCTGATCCGTCATGAAGATGTGGAGATCTGCGCAGAGGGCGTCGTAGAGCTTGCTCATCTCAACATATTCGAGCTGCAGCTTCTCCACCACAACGTCCGTCGAGTTGACTACTTTTAGCGCCTTAACCTTGTTCGCAAAACGCAACGTGTTGACAGTCTCATCAAACGTTAGCTGCGTCGGCGAGCACTGAGCGAGGAGCAGCACACGCGACGCAGGCTGCGCGAAGCTTGGCTTCAGAAGAATCGTTAAGTTGGAGTCACGGTAGCTTGCGTAGCCGCCCTCAAACAGACTGTGCACGACGTTGCCAAGGGCGGTTAGGCTCGAGTTAATAGAGGTGGCCTCCTTTTGGCCTTGCCCAACCACCTTGCTCTTGTCGATGCGCTCACTACCGGCGAGATCGGCGAGTACAATCTTGCTACAATACAACGGTTCCTTCTGCCCCGGTACGCGCAGCACCGTCCCCTTAAAGGGCATTTCCCACTTGTTTAACCCCGACTCCCGGTCGCCCCTCGGGCTCTGGTTGCTGCCGTTCTCGTATGTTGAGCTGCCATTCAGGGTGTTTCCCCTTCGCTGTGCAGCGATATCCTCAGGATTGAGGCTTGACAGCTTTTCAAGCTGATCCAGCGACGGCGGCGGTGCTGAGCTCGCCTGCTGGATAATATCAATTGAAAAGATACAGTGGCTTCGGCTGGACGCGGAGTTCGACTCAGTCACGCGCGTCTGACGACGTGAAATGGCAAGCTGGATTTCGTTCAAGAGTTCTTGAAGCGAGGTCATCTCTTTGATGATAAGATTGGGTAGCAAAACGCTCTCATTAATCATTTTGGCCTTTAGTTCGGGTGCCTCCTGGCCAGCTTTGCCGCCGAACAAATCCCGGATGCTGTTGCAATAGACCTCAATACAGCTGAGCCCTACTACAACGTGCCAGCCCCTCTTCGCCTGACGAACCTTGAACTCGAGGAGGTCGCTCAGGACGCGCAGAAAGAGGCCGCTATCCTTCGTGAGAAGTTCATTATCTAAGGGGTTGGGTTTGACATCGCCCAGAACAGTGAAGGTTTTGCCCGCGCCAGTTTGGCCGTATGCGAGCACGGTGGCGTTGAAGCCAACGAGCGCTCCCTCGACCATGCCCACGACAGCTTCCTCATATACCTCCAGCTGCGTGCTATCCTGGTCGAAGATATAGTCAAAGGTGAAAGTGCTACTTTTTGCAACGTCGCCAGGCCTACTGAGTTCAACCCTAAGGGTGGTGTCGCTGGTTTGATGGACGGCCTGAAACTCAAATTTCTCCTGCACCTGCAGGCTAGACCCCTTGGAAAGGGTAGGCCGAACGCGAACCGCTACCATAACACGCTGATTATCTGCTGCTGACATAATTGATTCTTAAAGAGTAGTAACAAACAAATACCTATACAAAAAGGGATTTAAAAGAATAGCAGCTGTCTTAGCTACAGTAGCGCGTATCAAAAATTAGATGGGAAGTGAACCAGAACAAAAAATTGATTGAACTAGTCAATGCCCTCGCCCTGTGATTTTTTTTTTTTGGCTAGCGCAAATGGATTTTAACTTTTATGTTGATATAAAGGCTTAGAGCTTTATCAATATGTATACTAATAATATATATATATATAGATATATAGTACTAAATTCAATGCCGTTGAAAAAAAAGGAGTGACAGAAACGTTGATAGTTATGTGGAGCTTACTATCGCGTATAGAATAAATTGAACCTCAAAATTGAGATCTATGGATATAAAAATGACTAACAGTACGCATCATAGTGAAGGAAAATATGAGCACGACAACAGGAAGGTGATAAATAGGAAGTATCGTACTTTGCTTTATTACTTTCCTTAGATTCAAATGAAGCTAAAGCATTATATCATGCGGTATAAATGAAAAAAAGTTGGAAGAGAGACAAATTCCACAAAGGAATCGGTTATCTGTACTACATTTTATGCCTTGAAGAATTTGAAGAATAATATCAGAAACCCTTATGTGAAAATTCCATCAAATTGATGTGATAAAACGCACTTCATGATCTATAGTTTCACCGATTAATCCTCTGACGTTGTGGTACTATTAGACACACTATTAAAAAGAGCAAATCTTTTCCAAGCCAAAATAGCTCAAGAGAAAGAAAACGATTTCTATCATGTATGAATTATGTATTAAGCTCATATAGCATTAAGTTGGCATGTTTTCCACCAATACCACGGGCGATATTTCTTATTTTATCAAGACACAACCTCGTGTCGGAAGCAAAAAGCAGCTAATGTTCCTTCCGAAATTTATATTTTCAATTCGTCGAATCCTCCCATCCGCAACTCACACCATTTATTAGTCTGCAAATAAAAATTCACTTGAATTGCGTTTCTTCAACTACATAGTATATAAAAACGATATTCTCTTAGTCTATCTGCTATATTATTTCCTATTATGTAGGATTATCCTCTTTTTGCAACCTTAAAATTCATTTCACAACGCTCTATAAGCCATGCATTGGGGCACGCTTGTAAGAAAAAAAAGAAACTAGACAGATATAGAGGAAACTACCGGTCACTATTACAATGTTTAATATTCACCTCTTCCTGGGTTGGGGTGTAAGGAATGGAGAGCGTACCCGAAAGCACCTCCGTCTCTTTTTGAAACATTAAGTTTAACGCAAAGATATTACGCGAATATCGATGTAGGCACATAAATAAATACACCTTTACAAAAAGAAATAAAGATGTGCAGTTATATTGTGTATCCTTATTACAGAGATTCTTCTACAATTATGCAATTGTATATAAACAACGCATGAATAATATTAGCAGGCAGGAAGAAAAGCTGAGCTCAATCCCACTTGTATGTATTCCGCCTAATTGCTTAATAATATGTCATCAAACCTCCAAAACTGCAACAAAAACGGCAACCAAATAAATGTATCCTCTTTTATCTTACATTAACTTCGTAGGGTGAATTATAGCCAGCAAGGCGCTTCTTCTTCTTCTTTATCGATTTTCTCCTTTCGGGTGGGAATCGGAACGATGCCGTGCCGGACGTCCCAACGCCATGTGCGAACGATGCAAAGGACATGCGCAAGTTTTCTTCGTTAATTTCAGTGAAGGAACGTGCATCGTGATCAGTATGAGTAAAGGTCCGATACTCCTGGAGTATCTCGGATCTTTCTTCTTCGTCCAACGACACGGAGAAGCCTACCTTGATGGGGTAAAGCACATTCTTGATAATTTTGTACATCTCACACAAAAACAAAAAGGAAATAAGTGCGATAACGAGGACGGCCCAGTGCCACGTGATCATGTGATGGACGAAGATGTTGTGGGCAATCGCGTCAACGTACACAATTGGGATAAACAGCACAGTTCCCATCACCACGGAGCCGAAAATCCACATATTGTCAAGCCACTTCATGCGGAAAATCGAAAGACGTGGGTGACGCACCGTGTAGGCGTGAATAAAGAGGCCGAAGTAAAGAATACCGAAGGCAGTACAGCGTGCCTGCCACACCGGCTTGCATTCCGTTGACCCCGTGCTTTTGTTACAGTCGTGGCCAGCAGGTCCATTCTCAAAACCGTAGAGGATGACAACAAACCCAATCAGTGAAGCGGCACCCAACCAAAGTCCATAAACGCACGTATCCATGATCAATTCAAGGCTGAAGACGCCGCCGGTGTTTGGCGGAACGAGCAGGATGTCTTCGGTGGGCTTGTCCATCGAGAGGCCAATCGCCGGGGGTGCCGAGGTGAGCATGTTGAGCCAAAGAATTTCCAACGGTGAGAGGATGAAAAGCGTGTCTCCTTCATGGCTGAATCCAAGGCCGCAAATGAGTACAATCACCTCCGCCACGTTACTGGAGAGTAGGTGAACAATGAATTTGCAAATACACTGCGCAATACGTCGGCCCTCCGCAATCGCCTTCACAATTGTTGCGAAGTTGTCATCCATGATAATGAGATCGGCGACACCCTTGGTAACGTCGACGCCGGAACCCATAGCACAGCCAACGTTCGCGATTTTGATGCTTGGAGAATCGTTAAATCCGTCACCTGTCATTGCCACAACGCGCTTGCGGCGATGAAGAGATTCGATCATCTTCACTTTCGACTCAGGTGAGCAGCGGCCAATAACGTAGGGGAGATCCGCCCACGCATCGATGACAGCGGTGTCGAGCTTATCAAAGTCGGGCCCTGCCTGCAGCTTTATCGGATCGTCAACATCACCACTTGAGATGATATTCAACATGGCGGCGATGGAGCCTGCAGATATGATGTGATCCCCAGTAAGCATGCGCACACGGATACCAGCGTGCTGACATGCGACGATCGATGGAAGCGATTCCGGACGTGGCGGATCGTAGATGCCGACAACACCGAGAAAGACAAGGTCATGCTCTATGTCGGTACGCGAGTGGAGGTCACCAAAAGGCCTATCCGTGGGAATGGGGAAAAGGTCGATCCCCTCATCGCGATACGCAAAACAAAGGGTACGCAAACCCTGTCTGGCCATGTTTTTGATGACAGTATTAATCTTCTCAATCTCCATATGGGTGATTAGAGTCTTGGTTCCTTTTTCATCGAAGATATATGTGCAAAGGTCGAGAATACGCTCCGGGGCGCCCTTCGTGCAAAGGTACAACTCCTTATTAGAGGCGTTATACCACGCAGCGGACATCCGCTTGATAGTGGAATCGAAAGCATATTCCGCAAGACAGACCCAACCCTCGCTCTCAAGAAGATCCCGATTGAGCTGTGCTTTCCATGTCATAGCCTGTACCGCAATCTCAGTGGGGTTACCGTTGCCTACAAGCGTGTCCATATCCTCATCTGAAATACGTAAAATGGTGCTGCTACAAAGGGCACAACACCTGAAGAATTCATAAATATGTGGACAATCGTCGAACTTATGACGAATCTCAACGGCATCTTCCTCCACGCCATATTCGTTGATGGGAACGAACATGCCATGGACGTTGTACGGTGCGCCCGTCACAAGATACATCTCGTTGGAACCAATTAAAGTCTTCTTAACGACCATTTTATTCTCAGTTAGAGTCCCGGTCTTGTCGGAGCAGATGTCCGTAACGCCACCGAGCACCTCCAGCACAGGCAGCTTCCGCACGATACACTTCTTCTGGGCCATTTTTTTCATCGAGGCAGTCATCGCGACGGTGATGACGGCGCTTAGTGACTCTGGAAAGATGGCAATTCCGACCGCCGTCGCGTACGACAGCGTTAACGCACTGAACTGCATTTTGTGCACCGCAAATACCACAACCCCCAACACGATGGCACAAGCGAAAAGAATGTACATCATGTAATCCAGCTTTACCATCAAATCCGTCTTCTCGTTGCCTTTGGAACTGCCCAGTCGCTTGGCGAGTTTCCCCATCTCCGTGTGTGGACCTGCGGTAGTCACGACCGCCTTACCTCGGCCTTGAGTAACAAGTGTGTTACGGAAAACCATGTTCTTGCGGTCACCCAGCGCACAGCGATTGTCGGGATCTGGGATCACGTTGGCGTGTTTGACGACCGGCAGCGCCTCCCCAGTGAGCAGGGCCTCATCTATCTCCAGGCCATTGGACTCGAAAACACGGCAGTCGGCAGGCACACATGCACCCTGTTCGAGAATAATCACATCCCCTACAACAACTTCATGAATAAAAATGACCTCAGGGGCACCATTGCGGATCACTCGCGCCACACCCGCCGTCATTTCCTTCAGACTCTGCATGGACTTCTCTGCACTAAACTCCTGGTAAAAGCCCAGACCTCCGTTGAAGAGCACGATGGCGAGCACCACACCGAACTCCGCCCAGTCCTTGAATATGATACTGATGACGATCACAATGCCCAGGATAACCGTAATGGCGTTCAGGAATTGCCTGGCTAAAATAAAATACCATTTGGGCCCCCCTTGGATCTGAATTCGGTTATCTCCCAAATCCTTGGCATGCTGAGGAACCTCCTCCGTTTCGAGCCCACTGGTAGGATCAACCAGGCGGACAAGATCAAACACATTTTCGAGGGAAAGGCTCCACCACTTGATGTCTGGATTATAGACCTCCGGAGTTGGCTCATCTTTCTGATTATCGCCGAAGGTCATGGCATGGTGTACACTGCCATTCTGGACATACACCGGGAAGTTTAGCACATCATTGCTGGCTTTCAAGTCCTCAGGTGATTCTTCTGCTGGTAGGTCAGTCTCTGGGGATGAAGTGGCTTTGGGCAGGGTATTCCCAGCGCTTTCCTCATTGGGGGGCACCTGGGTGTGAACACCCTTCGGCTTCAGTTCACTTTGATTCTGGTCAGAGTCTGATGCCCCGATTCGGGGTTGGTCTGCACCAGTGGGTTCATTTGCACTCCTGGGTGCGTGACCTCCTTGCGCCATGTCTCACACTTCACGTGTTATAAAGGTTTTTTCAGAGGTAAAATACGCTTTGATAAATATCACCCACCACTTTTATTTTAGTTGGTAGATCTTATATTTAATTGGTACTTATTTTGGCCCGTTAGGACACGTATTGTTACACATATACTATATTTGTTCTATGAAAAAATCCTGATATCATTACGTAGGTCAAGTGCACAGTGCAAAGCGAAATGAAAGCATGTTAATAGCATAATTGTAAAATGGTCGATAAAAACGAATAAAGACAAAACACAGCAAATGGGTGTGAGACAACGACTTGGTTCCTTTTTTTTCGTCTTTTCTGGAATTAACACATATTGCGTTGTTTTTTGCAAGTGTAAGCAACCTTTTGTAGTATGAAACATTATATTTGTAAACATCTGTTTAAAAAGCATTCTGCATAGGAGTTGACTATACTTCAGCAGCTATACTTCTTATGTCTGCATTATACATCATCATACAGCAAAAGAAGACGGAAAATAAAGAAAAAAATGATTTGCCACAATCAAGCGCATCTTGGAGCTATCACGCGAACCTAAGGTTTGAGATGTCCCTTAAACATCCTCACCAGAGGTATCAAACTCTGAAGATCTATTCACGTATGAAATTGTCAAAGCGCCATGGGCAAAGCCAAATAATCAAAAAAATTCAAAGGACAACGACAGATTATATGAAAATACACCCTTGGATGTGGTCGCCGGGTGTTAGGCATGGTACTCTCATAAACTGCAGAATTGTAGCATGGGCTTGTTTACATGCGCCCTTCCCTTTGTAGAGCTCAGCGATGGATGCTCACAAGAAAAAGCTAGTACTACCGCAGGTATACTTTAGAAATGAATCAACATGAATCAGCATCCAAACTTTAATACAACGAATGACTTTTGGGGAGGATACGGGTTCATCGATGAAAATATCGAGGGCTACTGCAAAAACTGGAACAACAAAGTCTTAGATGGCATCGCTATAATCTTAGTAGAAAATAAAGCAGAGATAAATCATAGCATCACGCACATCTCACACGACCATCCTGCCTAGGGGCATTCCCTTTCATTTTGCAAGATAAATTTCGGGCACCTAATATAATCCTCTTTGTATTTGTCGTTCAGTTTGGAGCGAAACCGATAGCATGAGGTCACTTATTTCTTAATCTACACTTTACGTGATAAAGGTGGTCGTAGTAATGCTATCGATAGCCACAAAAATGATAGGTAATAGGGACCTTCGGATGTAACTTTGGGCCACACAAGATTGTCAAATAGCACGTTCAAAAATTTCGTCTCACCTTTGTGACCTCTAAAAACTTTTACATGTTCTTTTTTACTAAGGCTCCACTTCTAGAGGTTTTCGGATCCACAGACGATGTCTTTTTTGCTTTTAAGCTGTGATGTATCTCTTTTCTTTTTGCGATGATACATTTTCCGTAGCCTCTCTACCTCCTCCTCTGATGGAGCCTCTGGAAGATCCGCATTGGCCTCTTCCATTAGCTGCTCTATCTCCTGACGATGCTCCACTCGAAGAGCACATAACATTTCCATAATAGTCTCTATGCCCTGAGATTTTAAACGTTGCTGGTTCTGAGGATCCAACGCCATCAAATCTGACATGAGAGCTCGGGAAGATATGGTATTGGCATCACGCGGGTTCTCCTCATCAAAAGTCTTTAAGGTATCAAGGAAGCCACGCCGGTGCATAAATTCACGTAATAAAGCATCAGAAAGAAGCTGAACCTGCTGCTCATGTGGCATGGAGTACACGGGCGCGTCATCCAATTTTTTGCGCTTCCCTACAGACATCGTAAAGCGTAGAGAAGGGGAGGACCTATGTGTTGGTATAATTATAGATATAAATATAAATATAGATAGACCGATTTCTGAAACGGTTTGGATAGTATAAAATTCAAGTAAATTATAACGATAATGTGTCTTCAAGTGCGTAACGCAACAAAATCTAATGTTGTCTCCCTTAGAATATGAGTCGGAAGAACTTGCAAGAGTTTCAAAAAAAAAGATGATTAAATGAAGAATAGGAGGAAAGAAGAAAATTTTAGACCAAAAAGTCTTTGTGAACACCAAGCAGATACAACAAAAATCATGGTTTGAGAAACCTGATAAATAAGGCATAATTTTGTGTGTGTTCTTTTTCTCATAAATTAATAAATAAGCATGTGGATGCCAACAGCATGTAAGACTTCAGAAAGTTTAGCGACACCGGTACTACGCCCGCAGACTACTTTCCCACTCTTCAAACATATTTAGCACTCCAGCTTGCGAAGCTTGGAGTTGCCGTTGATGAGGCGGATGTCAAGCTCGTGGGCCTTGCGCACGATGGCCTTGCGGCTGCGAGCACCAACAGTGTGCGCGATCACACCGGCATACTTGCGGTTCTGCATGACGAGCATATACAGATCCTGCACGTTGCGGATAGGGAAGTTCTTGAAACCCGACGGGGTGATGTACTTGGTCTTGCGATCGCTTCCATAACCTTTGTTGGGCATCGCCTTCTGGCCCTTGTAGCGACGGCGGACAGGAGAGTCCTCACCTCGGGGCTTACGCCAGCTCGCGCTCAGCTGCGGGAAAAGCTCATAGCGATGACGTGTGAACTTCTTGGTGCGCTTCTTGATGATCGCCTTGGGGATGACTGGCTTGACCATGATGTTATGTGTCTGATTTCTTTACGTACACAAAAGAGATATATGAATCCTTGTGTTAAGAAAGTTGGCTCCTATAATGTTAAACGTTAGCACAGTTGTGTAAAAAAAAGGGGGGGGGGATTAGATAATGTAAGGAGGGAAAGATAGATGAGGCATGTGCACAAGAAAGAAAACAATTTCGCTGCTGAATTATAAAATAAGCTATGTGTATAGAGAAAAATGCACAAATGATGTGGTTCCTACAAGCACTATAAGGTGTGCTAAAGCAAGTAGAACAAAATAATGCACGCTTGGAAAAGTAAGAACTTTTGATCCAAAGCAAAAGGTAATATAGCAAGTTAAGTTGCAGTATTCGAGTGTAAAGTGGGGATGATCCCTCAAAATAAGCTTATGCTTTACAAAAGAAGTATAAAAATCATCGTAGATCGCTACTAGCTTCCTGAAGTTCATATTGGGCATGAAAAAAGTCCCAGGGAGGAAGCCCTGATATTCCAATACTTTGGTGAATCATTTCAAGGCTGGTCTCAAGATGAATCCCATCAGTTCTCCTTCCCCCCTTATCCTCGCAAATATAATGAGAACCAATAAAGCTTTCTTTTTCTACATTCGGCGTGGAATCGCGGATATTCATATGATTTTAATAAACATATTTACTGGCAATAACTCGTTGATGTGGTTCGACTCATGTCTTTAAGACCCACAAAGTCTGCAAACAGGAGAAGGACAAACAAATGCGTTTGAGATTAAAAAAACTATTTTATCCATCAAGACAAGCTATTCATCTCAATAGGAAGTAGAGGATGACTAGGAACCTATTTGTCCTCAATGAATACTAGTAAAGCCACATTTCAGAACTTGTGAGAGGGAAGAAGAGAGTGATAGAAAAGGTCAGACTACTTGTGAAAAGCCGAAATCAAATAACAAAAGAGCTAACTACCACCTTACAAGGCGTTCGATGAAAGGAAAATAAATTATGCAATGCCTAGGCTTCCACTATATCACTAAATGGCTGATTGACCAAAAATAAACCCACATTTGTTGGCAAATGCTAATAACCTCATGCTTACATACCTTTTGGAGTCTACGCTACTAATCCCCAAAGCACAAGAAAATAAGACAGTCAATAATACCGAAATATAGACGCATCTAAATTTCTTAGGACATTTTCTAGTTGCTGAATCCAATGCATACAGTTGATTTCCTACAGACGGTGACCATAGTCGGTATACGGTAACATCTTCGCCCACATACCCGATGTTATGAAATACTTCTCCTCCATACGGTAGAGATCCTCGCGTGGGATACCAAAGTCCTCCCAGTCCAACAACTCCGGGTCTCGCTCCGGCATCGCGCAGTTGTCAATGAATTGCCTATCCAACCAGTCTTTATTCCACGCAGGCGGCTTGGTCCCGAAAAGGGCACCCTTGTGAAAAGGAAACCGCTCGTTAACATGGCAAAGAATCCTGAAGAACCACGTCGGCATGGGAGCCACAAGATTTCGCAACGAATTGCACTCTGCACACCATCGCAGAATGTCATTAGTGGTGAAGCGGACGGGACCACCTAACTCCGCAATGCGGCCCTCAGTGTGGTCTAACAAAAGCGAGCGCGCGACGGCCTCAGCGATATCTCCAGCGAAGACAGGCTGGTGGATACGCTGGCCTTTATTGGGAACCGGCACCACCTTCCAGTTGCGTTGTGCCTTGAGATATTTGGAGTAGCTAAAATCATCCTCAGCAAAGATGTCGGTGCTTCGAATAATCGTGGCAGTTGGGAACTCTTCCAGAACGGCCAGCTCGGCTTCACGTTTCTGCCGCAAAAGCTTTGAACGACTATTGAGGTCCGCCCCCACCATGGAGACGTGCGTGAGCTTGAGAATACCCAACTCACGAGACCACCGCGCCAACATTCGCGGCCACTCTACGTTGATCGCCTCCATTGAAAACCAAGATTGGCTATTCTCGTAGATGGTCGGCTCCTGCCACGCACCGATGCAGTTAATTACATTATCCACCTTCTCCAAGATGGATTTGACGACGAACTCCTTATCGATCTCATAGTCGGTTTCAAAGTTTTGACCTATGGTTCCATCCCCCATCGCACGTATTTGACGTGCACCACTCGCAATACCACCACGAAAACGAAATGGGATGATGTTGGTATATCCATGCATAGCATTGACAGCGTGGATATGGCTACCAAGAACTCCAGTTGCGCCGAAGGTCGCAACATTCACCCCCATGGTATTGGCCTCAGCAATACCATAGCGCCAAGTTTTGGAGATCTCTCCATTCAAATTACGAACAAACATACGACGTGACATTGGGCTGATATTGAAATACCCTTTTTTGCACCTACTTCACCTACTCCCTTATACACGTAAAAAAAAACCTCGGTAACGAATTGAACGTTGACCTATTGTTGACTTTTTTACCAGGCACACGTCAGACAATTGCTTTCCTAGGATAGTAAATAATTGCCAGCTATCCACTACTCCAAAAATACTAAAAAAAAAATGCAGGGCTTTTGGTATTTGAAACCCTTGATCTACTATAAAATATACGCCTCGCTATGTGGGCGCTGGCTACTTGATGTCAAAAAAAAATCTCTAATAATTACTTATATGTTAGAACCTACTCGGTCCACTGCCTTAGGGTATTTAAAAGTATGATTAATGAAAAATGTGATAAAAAACGGATAAAAAATAGATTATCTTGGGAAGATAGTGCAACCGTACATATCCGGAGTCCTATTGGACAGCGATGAGGGCTATAACCAGGGCATTGCGAGTCTTTTTTTTTGCTTCTAAAAAAATTAGAAAATGAATTCACTTGTAATTGGCTTCAACAACACTCCATACCCCTAAGAGACCGCGCACAAATGGCTTTCTTGGGTCTTACTTCTTCTGGAAAGCGGCGACCTCGGCCTTCTGCGCGATGACCTTGCGGGCGTGCTTCGCGGAGTGCTTCCGCTGGCGGCGCGCACGGCGCTGGGTGGCGATCGTCTGCAGGTAGCTRCGGCGCTCYTCGGCGGAGCGGCGGACCTGCTGCATCGCGAGGCGGACCTTCTTGACGCGGCGAGCCTTCACGGTGGGCGAGATGAGGCGCTGGATCTTGGGCGCCTTGAAGCGGTCCTTCTTGCCCTCCTTGGTGACCTTGCGGCGGACGACGTACTTCCGCACGTCGTCGTCACGGCTGAGGTTGAAGAGCTTGCGGATGTGGTTCGCGCGCTTCGGGCCGAGGCGGCGGGGGGCCGTCGTGTCTGTGACACCCTCGATAGGCTGCTCGCCCACCTTCGAGATGGTCACGTTCAGGACGGCGATGTCGGCCGCGAGGATGCAGCCACGGACGTTCTTGCGACGGCGCTCACCACGGTAGCCACGGAAGGTGCAGAAGCCCATCGCGCCGCGCTTCAGGAGAAGCGACACACGGCTCGAGGCGGAGACACCGGGGACCATCGGGAAACCATCCTTGTCGGAACCACCGCGGAGGCGGAAGACGTAGCCCTTGAACTCCTCACCGAAGATCGCGCCATCTACGTCGTTGCCAAGGCGGTAATCCTGCAGCTGCACGCGACGCAAGACATCGTCGCTGATGTCGAACTGCTTGATAGTCCCGTTGCGGGGGTAAGCAATGTTAAGCTTCATGAATGTGTGTGAAAGAAGCCACCTATTGTTGTAATAGAAAAGGAAAACATATATAGATATAGATATAGATAGATAGATAGATAGATAGATAGA
>AIHY01000009.1:0-10454 GCA_000331125.1 Phytomonas serpens 9T
AAAATGTTATAATATCAAAATCTGTGAAACGCATTAGGAAGAAAACCTCCAAACCCGAATAACTTTCATTGGCACTTTAAAAAAGATTCCCATAACTATTAAGACTATTATCCCAAAATCAGTTACTAACTCACGAAATAACTATGGGAACCCCACAGGCCGGGAAAGAACACAATTGACATATCATATGAAAGTCCCCCACAGGTTGCTATTTTTAACATAGAAATATAAATTGTACACCCCTACTATGATCCTCGATTCAATGTTGACGATGCTGGATGTATCGTACATTTTGAATTATTCAATAATTGTTCCCTTTTCAAGACTGTTATGTGCTTTAGAAGATTAATAGGTGTGTTTCTCGATATTTTATATGTTTAAACCCATAAAAATGGAATTTATTTAATATTTAAAAAAGTGAAATTAAAGCTTGCTTGTAGCAACTTCCTTCACGGGCTTGGCCTTGTTCAGCCTCTCCTGAGCAGCGGCGTGCGCGGCGGCCACAATCGCCACGGGCACGCGGAACGGTGAGCACGACACGTAGTTAAGGCCAACCTTGTGACAGAACTTCACCGTCTGTGGGTCTCCACCATGCTCGCCGCAGATGCCCAACTTGAGGTTCGGCTTCGTCTGGCGGCCCTTCTCGGTGGCAATCTTCACAAGCACGCCAACGCCGCTCTGGTCAAGTGACTCGAAGGGATCGCGGGGGTAAATGTCAAGGTCGATGTAGCGGCGCAGGAATGACGCGGCATCATCGCGCGAGAAGCCAGAGCCCAGCTGCGTGAGGTCGTTCGTACCGAAGGAGAAGAAGTCAGCCTCCTGAGCGATCTCATCAGCGGTGATGGCCGCACGAGGCACCTCAATCATGGTACCGATGAGGTAGTCCACGCGCATGTTGTGGGCCTTCATGACCTTCTCGGCAGTCTCGACAGCATTCTTCCTGGTGTAGGTGAGCTCCTCCTTCTTGCCAACAAGGGGAATCATAATTTCAGGGCGGACGACTACGCCTTCCTTCGCGACATCCAGGGCGGCCTCAATGATGGAGCGGACCTGCATGTTGTAGATTTCTGGGTACACGATACCAAGACGGCACCCGCGCAGACCCAGCATAGGGTTCACTTCGTGAAGGCTCTTCGTGCGCTGCTCAATCTTCTCGACCGGGACGCCAAGCTCATTCGCCAGGGCCTTCTGCGCAGAGGGCTTCGTGGGCAGGAACTCGTGCAGCGGGGGGTCCAGAAGGCGGATCGTCACGGGCTTGCCCTTCATCATGCGGAACAGACCCTTAAAGTCCTCCTTTTGCATCGGCATCAGCTTGGACAGCGCAAGCTCACGATCCGGAAGCTTGTCGGCCAGGATCATCTGACGGAATGCACCAATGCGCTTCTTATCGAAGAACATGTGCTCAGTGCGGCACAGGCCCAGACCATCGGCACCAAAGCTGTAGGCTGTCGCGGCGTCGTTCGGGGTATCCGCGTTCGCGTGCACGCCCAGGCGCTTGATATCTTTGCACCACTTAAGGAGAACCTCGATGTTGCCCTCCAGGCTCACAGACTTCAGCTTCAGGGCGCCCTTGTAGACGAGACCGCGGCTGCCGTCCAGTGTGATGACGTCACCCTCCTTGATCTCAACCCCGTGGAGTGTGAACTTCTTCTGCTTGATAAGCATGTCGCCGCAGCCACACACACAGCACTTACCCATACCACGGGCCACGACAGCGGCATGTGAGGTCATGCCACCACGAGCCGTCAGGATACCCTCCGCGGCGTGCATACCGGCCAAGTCCTCGGGCGAGGTCTCCAGACGCACCATGATGACCTTCTTCCCACGGCTGGCCCAGGCCTTGGCGTCTTGCGCGTTGAACACAACCTGACCGACCGCAGCACCCGGGCTGGCGGCGAGACCCTTGCCGATGGCCTTGGCGGAGGCCAAGGAAGAGGGGTCAATCGTTGGGTGCAGCAAATGGCTGACCTGCTCGGGGTCCACACGCAGCACGGCCTCCTCCTTGCTGATCATGCCCTCATTGTGCATATCAATCGCGATCTTCACCGCGGCATGAATCGTACGCTTGCCAACACGGCATTGCAGCATCCATAGGCGGCCGTTCTCGACCGTGAACTCAATATCCTGCATGTCGCGGTAGTGCCTCTCCAACTTCCCGCGGATATCACAGAGCATGTGGTAGTTCTCAGGCATGGACTCCTCCATCGACGGGTACCGGCGCATGCGCTCCTCCTCGCTGACACCGTACTCCTTGGCCCACTTCAGTGAGAGCGCCTTGCTGATCTGCTGGGGCGTGCGGATGCCAGCCACGACGTCCTCACCCTGAGCATTGATCAGGTACTCACCGTAGAAGTAATTCTCACCGGTCGAGGGGTTGCGCGAGAAGGCAACACCCGTGGCGGACCTGTCGTTGATGTTACCGAACACCATGGCCTGAACATTCACGGCAGTACCGATGAGCCCGGTGATGTGGTTCATCCGGCGGTACATCTCTGCGCGCGGGTTGGTCCAGCTGCGGAAGACGGCACAAATCGAGGCATGGAGCTGCGTCCACGGGTCCTGAGGGAACGGCTGGCCCGTCTTCTTCTGGAACAGTGCGAGGTACTGCTGCGAGAGCTGCTTGAGGTCGTCAGCGCTGAGATCACTGTCGAATTTGGTTTTGCGCTGTTGCTTCATCTTGCCCAGCTCTTTCTCGAAATCCTCACGGCCGACCTGCATCACGATGTCAGCATACATCGTGATGAAGCGACGGTAAGAATCGTAGACGAAGCGGGCCAGGTGCGGAGAGCGAGCCACCCACGCGTCCACAGTCGCCGTGTTGAGACCGAGGTTCAGCACAGTGTCCATCATCCCAGGCATCGACGCCGCCGCACCAGAGCGAACAGAGAACAGGAGAGGGTTCTCAAGGTTGCCAAATTCCTTCTTCATCTCCACCTCAACCCTCTTAACCATCTCCTTCACCAGTGCCGTCACCTCAGCAGGGACCTTCTTCTCAACCTGGTAAGCGGCACAGACTTCAGTGGTGATGGTGAAGCCCGGTGGGACGGGAAGCCCGATGTTCACCATCTCAGCGAGGTTGGCACCCTTGCCGCCGAGAAGCATCTTCATATCCCGGGTACCCTCAGCCTTACCACCTCCAAAGTAGTACACCTGCTTTTTCGCCTGCATTGTTGTTATTAGCTAATGCAAGATTAGATTTCAATTTTTAAATAGAATAAGTTAGCTTTTTAGTTAGTAAAAGTCGCGAGATCACTGAAAACAATCTAGAGGTAAGATTAAACGGAAAAGAGAAAGGAAGGATGTGTATACCCAGGAACAACAAAAGCACATGTCCGCCGTGGCACATCATTTTCACCCTGGCAAGGGTATCACAGGTTAAGAAAAAGCATATTGATCTCCTTAGTGGAATGACACCAGTACAGCTTGTACCAAACTCCTTTCCTCGTTCTTCCTTGATTGTAAAGCACGGATAACGAGCCGTACCTGAATTTAAAATCAATTGTCACGAAGAAGCATGGAGGTCTGAGGTCCATAAAGGGCACAAGCACTTCTCCTGATTGGGCACTGAAGAAGCTACGTCACAGAATAGAAAAGCGCATGCACAAGGGCTGCCTGCACAGGGAGCGGATGGGGAATATACGTATAGTGTGCGATGAAGGTTCTGGATCCTGGGGATACAGCAAAGTCGAATATAATAATTCTATGGGCTCACAACGTATTTTCCCTTGGCTACTTTTGCCTTTGCGGGAACATCCTATTCTATGCTTTGCCTGTTGTTCGTCTTAGTGGAGTCAGGCTTACTCATGTATGACTGCATATAGAATTTTTGATGTATTCTCCAAAAAATGCCGCAATCGGGGCGTAGCTGCAACGTACGGTGAGAAGTAACAGCTTCTCCCGGTAGACAGCCACATCCACAAGAAGCCGGTCCCGACCGATAGTTTCTGCGTGAAGAAAGAACGACGTCAGTCCAGACGGAGCTAGATCCTTGCGGTGGACCAGGTTGATACAGTGCACCCTCAACGCGTTAGGGGTGAAGCGGCTTTCCTCACATCTCCCGCACACAATCGACGACGGTACACTCCACGTCGGGTCAGGGATCTCCCTCCACCACCCTAGGAAGTCCGCCATGTCGCAGCCCGTGGCGGGCAGCAGCAGCATAACGGGTGGAACGGGCGGCGCCAACACGTAACGCACCCCAACCGGTTTGATATCCAGCGCAACCTCCAGATCCCGCGTCGGCTTCCGCTCGTTGTTGCAGGAAATGATTAGCCCAACTTCCCTGGATTTGTCGTCCGCCTCGAGGCTCATCGCGGGGAACACCTGCTGCACACCGAGGCTGAAGAGATTTCGGTTGATTTGGAGGTCGATGAGCCGCGCGCGGCGGACGTAGTCGTCGCCACGATGCAGCCGCACACGGCAGTTCAAGACAAGCTTCACCCCTAGCTGCGACCAACGCAGCGCGACCTCGACCCCACCACCCGCCGAGGCGGGCAACACCACCTGGAAGTCGTTCATCCCGGTAGCGACCGTCGCCGGCGGGCTTCCAGAATCCACAAAACGACGATACGGGCAAGTGTTTGGCACATATTCCGACATGGAGAAGGCTCCTGTGGGTGAAGAGGGAACGGTATTGTCGCGCCGACTGATGCTGTTATCCACACCCGTTCTGATGTTCTCCTTGATCGTGCTAGGCATGCTCCCTCCTCGCTCATCATCTTCGATGGCGTCATTGAGGGGGAGCCTTTGGGCCGAATAAACTGCCTCCACTCCGTGAAGACTACCCTCAGAGTCCTCCTCCGAATCCTCGTCGTCAAGATTGCTAGAGAAAGAAAAATAACGACCAGCGCCGTCGTGACCACAACTGGCAACAGATTTCCCGAGCGCATGCTGGATTGGTTGGTGTATCACCGATTGAATGGACCCAAGATCCTCGAATATATATTTCCGTGTCTTCCATTCATAGAGGGAATTAAGCATCTGCAGCGACATGTTCTGCGTCTCGGAAAGAATCTGCCGCGCCATGACGATATCGGCGGCAAGCAACCTCTGGTAGTACAAGGCACGATCACGAAGGTCTGGCTGCTGGCATTCCGCACACTGTGCTAAGACAACATTCAGGCTTTCTAGTACTTTCTCAGAGGACTGCCCACTTACACCACGCACCCGAAGCTTTACGAGTGCTGTAAGCACGGCAAGCTGGACCTTAAGGGGTTCCTTCATATAATTACCAACAAAAACCTCGAGGTAACCCATGGCCTGCGGTACTTGCTCCGCGTACTCCCCGATGATCCACGCCACTGCAGCACGTGCATCCTCGTCATCTAGAAGGCTTAGTGATTCGTACACACTAGGAATGATATCCAAAAAGCTGCCCGGGTACTGCCGCAGCACGTTCTGCACTACTACGGCAGCATTCTCAACAATGTGGGGATCTTTAGAGTGGATTAAACCCTCAAGCTTTTTAACGCATGTGGGCGCCAGTGATGGAATAGTTATAGCCAATAACCCAACCGAACGAATGCTCTTTGAGGAGAACTCAACATCAGTATCCCTAGCATACACTTCTAGCTCTGATATGACCTGTTCCCCGTTAGATTCATTGGCTAACCCAACTAATACGTCAAGCTTAGCTAATTTGATGTATATAAGATCATCATTCCGGATAAAAAAAATACCAAGATGAGCCTCAAAAAAGAGTAAAAAACGTGTCGAAAGAAAGAGTCGAATATTTTTCAGTGCCAAATACCGAACCTCACAACGAGAGGTGTGAACTAAGGAAACTAGTGCATTAATGGTGGGCATTACAAGGCGCCGATCAAGAGCCTCGCGATAGTCATTCGACAATTGTACATCTTCCTTTGTCGTAAATTTCATAAATAGCATTACAAGCTTTACGGCAGCCATGACCGTGGCGCTATTAGAGGAATAAAGGTATGGTATAATTCTCAGCATAACTTCCTCGTTCTCTTTAATGAATATATCATACGACGCGGTACCGCACAGATGATTAACGCCAGAGGATATCAAGGGTGAGAACGCACATCGAAAGGACGTTGCAATTCCTTGCAGTATATAGTACGTTGACCACTCTGTTGCTTCATCCAGCATGGTTAACAGGTGCGAACGCGCATCAGTGATCGCCCTCAATAAGTCACTTGAAGCCTGTCTATTATGCAATTCTAGAAGGACCTGCACACACATTCCGCACACTACAGGATTGGGATCATAAAGTAATTTTTTCAGATTTTCAATCAACCGATAATCAAAAGAAGTTAAGTGTGTGATGGTATATTGTTTAAGTACACCCACTGCGGCAATACTGCGGACGTAGGGATCGGCATCCTCTAAGCACCGGATTATCGGAGCCGTCGTGGCGTCTGCCATAATAGATATCTGTAGGCTTGACATAGTGCGCAATGCAGCACCACGAATTAGGGGAGAGTTATGCAAGGTGTCTTTTGTTAAGGATCCAACATGCAGCACAGCCTTTTCAGGATTCGCACGACAATTTTGGTTGAAATAAAGGTACACTAGTCGCTTTATACTAAGGTTATTTGACGAAATTAACGCCGTGACTTCATTAAAGAAACTAGACATGTCCTTTCCGATCGTCATATTGGCTATCACCTGAAGAAGAGTGGCGAGTTGTCGGGGCTCGTTGTTGCTCTGCAAATCTTCACGAGTAGGAATGATATCCAGACCATGGTTAAAAATTGCAGCTCCAGATATGTACTTCGACATACTCACGTCTAATTATTTTGAAATATTGTAATATTAACTACAAACCTTGCCCTTTATAATGGACTATTTTCTATCTTTCTAAATTAAAATTATATCTCCGCTACTTCAGCGGAGATATAATTAATGCAGAAAACTTGCACTTTGCTTTCCCTTGTCTGCGAGGCTGAGTGAATGTAAATTCATAGAAGCAATTCAAAGGTGAGGAAGAAGAGTTTAGATATTAAAAAAGGGCACAACTGATAGGGAAGGAAATATAAGAAAGCAAATGGAAAAATATAAGGCGAAACTCCCTATGTGAGTAATATGTATACTTTTTTTCCTCACCAAAAACTGTAGTACGGAAAAATAGCAAAAAAGTGGGAGTGCTACTGAAGACGGCCACAATACACGCAGCAACTGCTGAATAAGGGCCTCCTTGAATCTACACTGTGTACTTCATGCATCGAGTCGCGTCGTGTGCGACGTGGCATTTGATTGAACAAAAAAGTGCACTTCGACATCGAGCACATCGGTACGCCGCCGGAAGTAGACACACACTGCACAAGTGGTGCGTATGGCAGCCCGGAACCTCCTTCGCCCACCCCTTCGACTGTGAGGATGGCAAACTCAACGGGGAAGGCGAAGTCATGGCGATATAGCTGGGACAGCGCGTTAAAAAACGTAACATGGATGGTGCTAAAGAATGCGGCTGCTCGTATTCACATTTACCTTTGCGTGCTTTATCTTCTCTCAAACCCATACCATGAGTTTTAGGTCTCTTAGCTGGTTGGCTATCCTTTTTTGAGGTGTCAACTACGGTGTCGCTTGCAGTATCATACCCATCCTCACTTTCATCATCACTATCCCCAAGTTGTTCCATTGCAGTATACCACGCATGCAAAAGGCGCATTTCCTCGGAAAGCTCCCTCTCCACATCCTCTGCTTTTGTTGGACACCAACAACGAACCTCACCCTGCTTAAGGTACCGCCTCTGTGGTTGCCCCTTTGTTGGTGTGGCATGAAGGTGTGCCTGTTGTCGTTTTTTACTACTTATCTTCTTACTCACCTTCATACGCTTTATTTGGCGCGAACCCGCTGCTTTGACTTCCTCTTCAGGTGATTTACTCATTTTCGAGTCGTGTGCTACCTCTTTGATGTGAGAATTGTCTCCCTCACAGTCGTCATCGGCACTGTCTGCCTCGTTCTCTTTAGCCTCCTTCCAGGCTCGTTCCAGCGCCTCGTTATAATCCTTGTGCTGCTGAGCGAAACATTGAGTTAAATTCAAACGCCCGTTAGCCCCAAATTCACCTCCCCTAAGTCGATCGACGCGCAATGCACACGATGCAATATTGTCTGTTGTGCTTGTTAAGGCTGCTGATCCTCCTGTTGACTCGCTCTCGAAGAATCGCCTTTCAAGATCCATTGCCTCCTCATCGCGATTGCGATGGGAAGCTTTATTAGCACTAGCATTGAGCGCATTTTCGGCGTCTTTCGCCGCGATGGCAGACGCCGCTGCTGAGGAAGAAGAGAGAACCGCCTTAATGTCAACAAATGCATTATCGTCCGAAAGCTGTGCAATCCGACGTTCCTGGGCTTGCCGTGCAAAATCTCCCCAAGAAAACATTTCGCATAAGATAGTAGATACCTTTTGTGTTCCTCTTTCAAATATGTGTAAAAGGCATACTTTACCTTTTTAGGATAAATAACCCAAAAGTGGGAGTAATGAGGAAAACACTATGCATTATAAAGTGAAGCCTTGGGGGGTATTAACACCCCTATTATCATTCATGAAGATATAGAGGGAAAAAAATACCTTTGTGTATTATAAAGTTAGAAAAATAACAAAAACTGCGGTCTAAGTAAAGCTTTCTTGTTGATCTGATGTCAGCTTCTATCGCCTATCGGTTACCCTTGGCCACACGCTCCACCTCATCCTTCTTCTTGATCGCGTACGAGTTCGAGCTACCCTTTGAGGCATTCACGATCTCATCAGCGAGACACTCGGGAAGGGTCTTGAGGTTGCGGAAGGCCGCAATGCGGGCGCCCTTGCACATTTGGTAGATCGCCTCGTCCACACGACGCATCGGCGACACATCCACGGCCTGACGACGCACCACACCGCCGGACCCAACACGGGTCGAATCCTCACGCGGGGCACCCTTCGAAACGGCATCAACCACCACGCGAATGGGGTTCTCATCCGTCAGGAGGTGGATGATCTCCAGGGTGTGGCGAATCAGGCGTGCCGCCTGCAGCTTGCGACCATTGCCACGGCCCTTGAACATCAGACCGTTCGCCAGGCGTTCCATGATGGGCATGCGAGCCTTGCGGAAGCGCTTCCGCTGCCAGCGACCCGCGGAGTGCGGCACATATGTCGCCGTGGTCGAGATGTGGTCGCGTAGCGCGATCTCGGAGCACGTGATGCCCTCGTAGGACCACTTGTTGAAAAGCTTAGGCACCTTGGCTGACATTTCAAGGATTCTTTGAATATTAGCGCAATGATGATTTTTTTGTAAAGCAACAGGAAAGCATAATGAATGATAGGGAAAAATATATACAGACGCATATAGCTATACATAAATGTTCTCGAAATAACGTATATGCAGCTTGGTATTAAGTCATACAGTAAATACTTTTTTATATTATTCACTTAATCGTTTTTAATGCAAATTTTGAAAGGTCAGGTGGAATCGATCCGATTACATATACGATGAATTACATCCTCACCTAAATTCCTTCAACACAAATTCCAACTTCACTGAAATTTTAAAAGAAATCATTGTCATTGTCATCATTGAAACCATCTTTGGCATTGTCACCGTATTCATCATCATCTCCGGCAAAAAAGCCATCCGAAAGGTTATTTGCATCATCATCATCATCTTCATCCACATTGGCACTATGCTTGCTATCGTCACTATCATTATCATGCTCTATGTCCCCTAAATTTTCACCATCTGGTCCTTCTTCACCATTGCGAGGTCTCTTCTTTCCAACTGTTACGCCGTCAGTGCCCGACTTCGCGAACTTACCATCGACACGCGAACTGATTGACGTAGTGGGATTGTCTGTATCCAGCACAACCTTCGCACCACGGCGAATCGGGCGAGGTGGCCGGGGCCGCCGAGAGGTGCGAATACGCAGAATGTTCATTGCATCATGTTTACTATGACTCTTACCAGCCCCAGGTTGCAGCGTGACAACCCCTCCCGTGCCAATCGCCATCACAAAGGATCGCAGCTCTGACGGAACACGCGCTACGTCTGCAAATCTCGAAAGAGCCGCCTGCTGCTTCTCCATAGTCATAGACGAGTCGGGTTGATTACCTACGGAAAGTTTTCCATCGTTGACGGGGAAGTTAGTTGAGTCTTCTAATATGAGATTAGGGTAGTGGAAGATATTCAACGGCTCACACCAGCTTGAGTGTGGTCCCCCTAGGACATCAAATAGACCTCGTTCATCTATCTCTACTGAGGATGGAACATAGCAATCGAAGAATTTACTTAGACAGGGAGGAGGACGCTTGTTGACAACGGGACCAGATGAGGCTGATGCTCCGGGTATCGTACCCGTGGGCCGTCGAGTCTGGAGGTGCTGTTGTGCTTGTGATTGCTGCGAGTGAGGCTCACAAATCGAATCAGCGTCAATGCTGGGTAATACTACTAATGGTGTTGATGAGGACTCAGAATGTGATGCATTTTGTGATGGTGAGGCAGAAACTGAATCCTGCT
>AIHY01000012.1:0-11714 GCA_000331125.1 Phytomonas serpens 9T
GGGGGGGGTTGACGATCTCCCCATCCTTTCCCCTCCACTGCTTCAAATCCTCGTTCAGTATGATTTTAGGAGGACAATGGTAAAGTGATTTCCCTTTTCCTGTACTTATTCTCATTTCTTAAAAAAACAACCACATCAAGAAAAAAGCAGGTACGGACACAACGTCCACTGTCTTTTTTTCTCCCCATTTTGTTCGAACCGATCGGCAATATTCAGAAAAGGGGGTTGTGATGAAAAAAATGTATCCGCATATTCATGCCGAAAGCACAAAAATGGATATTTATTTCCTCTTTTAACCCTCCTTTTCATCCTTTTCTCCGCCCTGTGATGCGGCAAATTGGGCTTTCCATACTGTATATCGAACCACACTGTTTCTCATAGTGTGACAAATCGTAGTTAGTAGCGTTTTTTCTTAATTAATATATATTCATCTTCCAGCGTGCACGCTTTATATACAAAATCATCTATCGTACGTGTTTGTGTGATGCTTTCTCGCATTCGTAGTGGTATTGTGCGAGGTGTGATGGGCGTGCGCGGGGCCTCGTCGGCGGCCTCGCCCGCGGAGCACAAGGGCCGTGTTGGCCACGTCTCGCAGGTGATCGGTGCCGTCGTGGACGTGCACTTCGCGGAGGGCGTCCCACCGGTGCTGACGGCGCTGGACGTCATCGAGGAGCTCGGCCGCGAGGAGCCACTGACGCTGGAGATTGTGCAGCACTTGGACGCGCACACCGGCCGATGCATTGCGATGCAGACGACAGAGCTCCTGAAGCTTCGATCGAAGGTGGTGTCGACTGGCGGCAACATCTCGGTGCCGGTGGGACGTGAGACGCTCGGCCGGATTTTCAATGTGCTGGGCGACGCCATCGACCAGCGTGGGCCCGTGGGCGAGAAGATGCGGATGCCGATTCACACGGAGGCGCCGAAGCTGGCGGACCAGGCTGCCGAGGACGCGATCCTGACGACCGGGATTAAGGTGATCGACCTGATCCTGCCATACTGCAAGGGTGGGAAGATCGGTCTGTTCGGCGGTGCCGGTGTGGGCAAGACGGTGATCATCATGGAGTTGATCAATAACGTGGCGAAGGGCCATGGTGGGTTCTCTGTGTTTGCTGGTGTGGGCGAGCGCACGCGTGAGGGCACGGACTTGTACCTGGAGATGATGCAGTCCAAGGTGATCGACCTGAGGGGAGATTCCAAGTGCGTTTTAGTGTACGGGCAGATGAATGAGCCTCCTGGTGCGCGTGCTCGTGTGGCGCAGTCTGCGCTAACGATGGCGGAGTACTTTCGTGATGTGGAGGGGCAGAACGTGCTCTTGTTTATCGACAACATTTTCCGCTTTACCCAGGCGAACTCTGAGGTGTCGGCGTTACTTGGGCGTATCCCTGCTGCCGTCGGCTACCAGCCCACGCTTGCGGAGGATCTTGGTATGCTGCAGGAGCGTATCACATCGACGACGAAGGGATCGATCACGTCGGTGCAGGCCGTGTACGTGCCGGCGGATGATATCACCGATCCCGCGCCGGCTACGACCTTCTCCCACCTTGATGCGACGACCGTGCTCGATCGTGCGGTGGCCGAATCCGGGATTTACCCTGCTGTGAACCCGCTGGAGTGTGCCTCGCGTATTATGGACCCCGATGTGATTGACGTCGACCACTATAACGTCGCTCAGGATATCGTGCAGATGCTGACGAAGTACCGTGAACTGCAGGATATCATTGCGGTGCTTGGTATCGATGAACTGAGTGAGGAGGATAAGCTGATCGTGGACCGTGCGCGCAAGGTGAGCAAGTTCCTATCTCAGCCCTTCCAGGTTGCCGAAGTGTTCACAAGCATGCCGGGCCACTACGTGCAGCTGGAGGATACCGTGGAGTCGTTCTCTGGGTTGTTGATGGGCACGTATGACCAGATACCGGAGATGGCGTTTTACATGGTTGGCGGGATCAAGTCTGTGCTGGAGAAGGCGAAGGTGATGGCCGAGGAGGCCGCCGCCTTGGAGAAGCATCGGCGCGTCCGACGTGCCCAAGCCGCGAAGGAGGAAGAGGCTTCCTCTTAGGATGAGATGGAGCAATTATAAGAGATGTCGGCAGTAATCTACCAGCAATTTTTTAAAAAGGAAAGCACGCAACGACTATTCTTATTTTTTAGTGTATTTTCCATTTTTCGTCAGCGAAGAACTTCACTGTGGTAATTTCTGCTTCGTCTTTTTCATATGCTTTATCTTTTAATATCGTAGAGGGATACCGGGCGGAGAATGTCAGTTTAGGGAAATGTTTAGTGAAGAAGCTAATGAGGAAATGTAATAAAACGGGGTTGCGCAATAGTGGAATAGAAGGTGGGTGTTGAACTATTCTTCATTTTCTAGATTGTTGCCTATTCATTTTAGTGGTGATAATTTATTATTATTGTTAGTCGTTTTCCATTACAGTTTCTTCATTCTTACCGACAAGATGGAGGTATTGGTTTCGTAATGCGGGAAGCTCAACTAGAGTGATCCGGGAGAATCTTTAGTAGTGTTTGTTAGTAGCCAAAAATAGAGGAAAACTAAAGCCGAGGCGGAACAGCATGCTTCGCATGATCTTTTTCATGTAAGAAATATATGCTCGTGGTGAGAGGATAGCCTCGTAAAGAATGTTACACAAAAGTATTTGTTACTTACCTATTTAATTAACTATATTTATTTTTGAAGCCCTGTCTCCTTGGATTTATTTACTTCATTCCTGTACTTTTCTTCTCTTATGTCCACAGCAGTGCAGTATAATTTTCCTTGTAGTTAACCATCTACACCTTTAATTCCTAGCAGATATGCTTAATTGGTGGCTAATTTTGGTTATTATTATCCTTGCCCTTGTTTTCATCGGCATCGCTGTTTACATCGTTTTCCATTTCCAATCCCCTGAGGATGACAGAACAACGTACTGGGGGAAGGTCATTTTCGGCCTCTCGCTTCTTCTTTCGTTGGGAGGCGCGTTGCTAGTAACCTACGATGTCGCTGACGCACCGGACCCCGTCGTCTTGAACACCTTTTCGAAGACGCTGAATACAGAGCTGATGTGGCAGATAGTGCTGTGGTTAATAATTGTTGGGGCTGTTGCGGTCTGCCCCTTCACGATGTTCGTGTATGCATTTCGTGATCCAGAGAATCCCAAGACGACGAAGGCGATCATCCATGCGATTCTCACGACGCTTGTCGTCATTGGTATATTCGCATTGATAGTAGGGACGTGTTACGCTACCGTTGGAGTGTCCAAAATCCCATTCCAAAACTATTCGGCTTCAGCGCAGCTCATAAGCCTCTCTCAAGGTGGATTAACTTTGAATGATAAGCACACCAATGTGGAGCCCGAGATTAAGGTCGCTTTCACGACGTACTGTGTAGGCATGCTTTCGCTTTTTGGATGGTTTGTCTTAATGTTTTATTGTGGACTAGGGTTTATCTCATTCCCGATTAACGGGTTTTTCAATTTCAAAAATCGCATTAAGAGAATCAACGCAGCAGATTTTTCTGAGAGGATGTATGTAATCCTCGCAAAGGCGGATACCCTTTTGGAATTGGGTAAGGAACTTCAGAAGGAGGCCCGTAGCTACGTACCTCTCGCGGTCAAAAATAAAATTAACATCCTCCGAAATGAGGTTTATTTACTAGAAAACGAACAGGAGTACCTCATCTGGTCCTACACGAAGGCGGGTGGGTCGCCGTTCATCGTTTTCGGAAAGCTCATCGTTGATATTGTGTGCTTTGCTGTTGTCGTGGCCTGGGTACTGCACATAATCGTTTTCAACCTGGCGAATGCGGATCCCTTTTTGAACACCTTGCTAATCGCGCTAAGGAATGCCTTTGGGGTCTTCGGAATTTTGGGTTATGGTTTATTCTCACTTTACCTGTACTGGAGCACTTTGCAGGGCCAACTTGTGGCAGGTTTGTGGATTTTCTTCTTTAACATCTATCCTATGAGGCCCCACGACACCCTCATTCACAGTTTTTTATACAACGGGATGCTGATGCTGATTGTGACTCCCACGGTAATGGTGTTTGCTGTGGGCTCGTTTGAGGGGTACACCGCGAATACATCGATTGGGGGGATGGTGAACGCCTATATACGACACCTCAAGGGAATTGGTGTGTTCCTTAAATGGGTCCAGGTCGCTTTTCTTTCCATTTTGCTCTTCTCTATGGTTGTTACACTTATTTATCAACTCGTAAAAAAGAAACGTCCCCCAAAGATGATTAGTCTGAAGTAAGAGGCGTAAGGTCAGGTTAACGATAATGCGTTTACTGGGTGTTTATTTTCTTGTTTAACCATAAATGGACGATCATATTGCGGATAACTAGTGTAATAAAATGCTTAGATAATCGGTGCTACTTTTTAGGGTGCTGTATTTGGCATATTGTTGCTATTGATTTTATTTTATGTTGCAGCTCTTTGCTTTATATTAGAGACTTCAGCAAAGGTGATCTTTTTTCTATTTCCAATCATATGGCTATCTATTGCTCTTACTTTTGGCCATTCTTTTGGCTTGTATTTTTCTTCTTCCGCAAGACTTACTTCTTCACAGATACGTATATATCTATATATATAGATATATATGGTAGTTCGTGATGAAGCGCAAGTGGGAAGATCACCTCTATCGATTTCTTCTTGAATAAATATTTCACTTTCCCATTTTTTTTTCACTGGATGGGTCTGTCAGGGCGAACGGATTTAAACTAAACAGTAGCAGTTCGTTAGCAAGACGAGAGAGGTAAGAATTTCTACCCATTCATACGTACTTGCTTATATCCATTTATTCATAATTATATATGTGTCCACAAGGTTTTATCATTTTTAGAATTTGAAAACAGAATACTAAAAGGGCAATAGGGTTAATTAACTTAATTCATACCCTCCGATGCGTCGGAGATTAGGGCCGGCTTCCATAGCCATGGAAACCCTTCCCCTGCTCAATCTATCTGATGGTGTCAGTGTCTGGACGGCACATGATCTGGACGATGTTAAGCGACGCACCCTGAAGGGAAATCCTAAGGATGATGAGTTCAAGCAAAATCTTTTTAGCACTATCAATACTCTCGGCGCACGCAGCCAATTTTCACAAAATCTCGTTGTACCGCTTACCACCGTTTCTCGTTTACACGAGAATAATTCCTATACTCTCTATTTACTTATCTATGAAGGCCGGGGGGCGGGGATACTTAAGGTTGGGTTAAAGAAACTTTTCCTAACACATCCAATTACCTATCAGATGGTGGAAGTCGAACCGATGTGTGTGCTAGATTTTTATGTTGATGAATCTTATCAGCGGCGTGGGTTTGGCGAGCGTCTGTTCAGGGCAATGCTTGATAGGGAGCGTTTAGATCCTTGGCGGCTGGCCATTGACCGACCAGGGCCAAAAATTTTAAGTTTCATGCAAAAACACTACGGCCTTAAGACCTACATTCCACAAGCGAACAATTATGTAGTCTTTGATCGTTTTTTCGATGGAACCTACGTGACGGAAAGGGGCATGCTCAAGTGGGGCAACCCCCCCGTGCCTTACCAGGACTCGATGTATAGTTTAACAATGGGGCATAATTCGCGAAAAAACTACCCCCCGAGTGCGCACACGCCCTTCGATCTAGAGGGCGATAATATTACACACAAACGCAGCGTCTCCGGCAGGAGCGCACTCGGGGTAAATGATCCGTATAACGGACTGCCGACTACAAACGCCATGTATGGTTCTTCAGGTTTGCATAACGCGTCTTTTTACCGGCGGAATTCTTTCCACCGGCGACCTCCGTCGACCTCGTCTTTCCTTCCGCCCCTTCGACTCTCGAGGCACAATCTCGGGCCTCTCCTTTCTTCATCCGTGGTGCCGCCGATGATGGTGCCCCTCACTACGCGCACCTTCAACTCCAGCGCGCGTTCCTCGCGTCTCAGCCTCTTGAGCTCTTCTTCGGCGGGCAGCAACGAAAGTCCCGCGTTGGAGAGTGCGAATGGGGCGGGGGATTGGCCTCCTCGCAGGATGTCCTTGCGGGAATGGGACATCGACGACGGCTTCGTCGGGGATTTCTGCCGCCGACAAAGCAGTCGGGCCGGACACTGGGTGGGTCCTCTGAGGGCCACCTCCAGTGGCAGGCACACTCCTACCGAGAGTTGTGTGGAGTACAACATCATTAATGGAGTTCCCCTGTAGCACATGTGAGTAGGATCGAGAGAGTGGTGGTGGTGGTAACGGTAAGACAAGAAATGGATTCGCTTCATGAGTAGGACGACCGACTAGACCATAAACCTCAAACCTGTCGTCGCGGGTTTCAAGAAGACAACCTTTTTAAATGCCCATGTATCGATATGTTTAGCTGGAGTTAACGTATAGTAGCAGGGCGCGAAGCCCCATAGGAAAACAAAACTCGGTAAATGCGCTGAATAAACCATTTTTATTTTCTATATGGATATGTAAACGTGATTCGTCATGAACTTGAAAGGGGTTTTCCGTCTTTTTTTCAGAGCTGGTTCTTTTATTACTTCCAGGCGCATGTGTTCTTCACACACCACTAACGAGGATTGGTTAGTCTTAGGTAAACGTAGGCATGTTATTCATTGAAAGCGATTTGATTTTAAAATAAAAATATAGTTCTGCATATTGGGGGTTTCATTATTATATTTTGTTTTTGTTGCAATACATTTTTTATTGCATATATCATTGTTGATTTGGCACGGGATATTTACTAAGAATGCATGTGACAATTTGTTGTTTTTTAGATATTGTTTCTGTTCGGTTTTCTTGAGTTTTTCTCCCAGGATTATTCGCATGGATGGGCGAAGCGATGATCTGGAGTATGACAAGCACAGGGGAACTTGCTCAGAGTAGCGGGAATGCGAGTGTAACCAAATTTTTTATTTTTAAAATATTTTGTACCGCATATATTTTTTTTCACATGGATGTCTTGTTTAATGCTAATATTTTTGTTCAGACTATTTTTGGTAGACTTTATTAACTTGTATGGAATGGATATCTAGCCTTGTGTACGTTTATCAGAAGTTTTGATTCGTGATCACTGCAGGAGAGATTTGTGGAGGATGTAAGCGAAGCTTTAATTTTCCAATTAAGCTATCTTATGTTGAGTTGTCTCCTTTCAAGCAATCTCCTTTTAAGCTTTCTGAATTCAAGCTAGGTACTCGATTCAAAAGTAGTGGGCTATGATTTTTGCACAGTAGTGTGCTTGAGAGGAACCATAACAAATTATATTGATATAAAAACGTGATACTTAGGTGCTTTCATTCATTTCGCTTCAATACTTTGCTATTTTTTTTGCTTTCACGGCGTTACTATCTTTCCAGATTTGATCTATAGAAACATTTTTTTCTCCGCTATCCAATCAGAAGTGCGGTAATCATCGCCGGGGATAGATATCGGGACTTTTTTTTTCCCCAGCTCCTCCTTTTCACGAGAGAGAGAGTGTGTGTGCGTGTGTGTTTGCAGTGCACTTTTATCACTCCACTATGAACCTTCGCCCTCCAGCTATCGCACGGCGTCTGGTGGATGCCTATATCATCAGTGTCCGACAGCGGCTCTCCACGGAGCACCTTCGGCAGCTCAGCTGCCTTCCCGGGGCGACGCAGGAGCAGCTCGCGAGGCTCTGCGCGGTCTACCCCGGCACCCCCCCCGAACTTGTCTACTTCCTCCAACGCGTTGACGGGACGCACTGGCGGACGCCGTGGGCTTCCGCGGAAGCGATGGCACGCGTTGGGGATTCCACCCGGGCGCCCACGAGGGCTGGCCCGAAAGACGTCCCCCCTCAAACCGCGGCGAGCGCCGCCGGGAAACCGACATCCGCGGCGCACCCCTCCGCCACCTCCCCTTCCTCTCTCGCTGCTTCCTTCCTCAAGGCAACCCTCACGGGCCCCGACTCTAAGCCTATTAACCCGCACCACATCACCGTGCCGATTTTGGGCTCGGCGCTAGGGAGCTGCCCCTACTATCTCCGTTCTGTCGAGTCCATTCTTCACCGCCCGCAATTTCCTTTGCCGCTTGGGAAGCTCTCCAGAGTTTCGCAATCGTCAAGTGACCGCGGTACGAACGCTGATTTAGCCGGCGAATCTTCGGGTGACGGCAGGCTATCAACTGAAGCCACCTCAGAGCCAAAGGAAACACGAAGCATTTATGCGTTGTACGACGGGAAAGCGGAGATTGTGCGCGCGGTACCGCCAAACTTAGCGAAGGCGCCCGACAAAGGCAACGTAATGAATCCTCTGAAAAGGTTAAGACAGCTACGGCGCGAACGTGGTGAGTCAGCCGTCGAGAACCCCACATCCGGTGCACGGTCTCCGCAAGAGGGCATTCCAGCCGTTACTGTGCATCCTTCATCCGAGGACTTTTCCCAAGCGGCAGTGGCGCCGACGCCTGATGAATCAGCACCGCTTATAAAAGTCCAGACCGCACATCCTAAAAATTCTGCTGCGTCGCCACCGCCGCCTCAGGGTAGCCTACCGAAAATATACGTTGATCCTCGAATTAATATTCACGCGGACCTCGACAGCTGGTTACCCTTTGCGGATAGTATGCATGGGAGCCATCATGGCGCGACGCCAGCCGCGAGCGCGAAGAACCAAAGCGCTTCCGACGCCGCCGCTCCCGCGGAATGCAGGCCGGAGAAGCCGTTAAGCACCGTCTCGCGGTTGTTCGTGGACTTCGAGCCGGAACAGAGGCAGGGTGGGACGATCGGCCAAATCGTTCAGTACAGCTTGGACCCACGGGAGAGTTTTGTCGTGATCGCGGATGACTTTGGCAGCTATCTGAAGTTCTTGATCGGTGAGGAGCTCGAGTTCACGGGCAAGGCCGGCGACGACGCGGAGGATGTCGAGGACGACACGGAGCCGTGCCTTCCTCCCGAAGGTGGGAAAGTCCTGTGAGCACGATCCCGTCGCATAAAGATTTGACGTCGTGTCTTTTGTCCTAGACCCTTGGGTTAGTGACGTGTGGGGTGGGCCATCTTGCGGGTCTTCCCTGGTTCCGACTGCGTCCTCTTCCGTTAGCGTGGTGTTTTTCAGAGTGGTGCATCGAAATAAGAAAAGGCCGGGATCGGCCGCTAAAATGTGCAAACATGCTTGGTTTCACCCACCATTCTCGATTTTTGCTTGGTTTAGGCCTTGTGCTGTTTAAGTTTGGGTAAAAAACAAGTGATCTTTGATATGCGTGCGCACAGCATGTGCAAATTGGTATCCCTCTTCCTCTCCCTCTTCTATTACTAAAAAGGAGGAATAGTGGAGCTGGCGAATGTGTATATCGCTGAGGGAGGGCCAACTGATTGCAAATGTTTGAAACATTAAATATCTTACTTGGTACTTGTTGTTTGGATGACATGGTCTCCTTAAACCATTAAATAGTTTTTTGTGAGCACATACTGTCTATCAACATTTCTTCTTGAATCCTCGTCTTCTTTTTTCTTTTGAACATCCAACGAATGTAGCGAATTTTCGACACATCAATTGAAGCTTATATTTTTTTTATAACCCCCAAATCCTTCCCCAACCAACATGATACGAAGCTTTGTTCGTCGTGGCTTGATGCCTCAGGTCAAACACATCCAGACCAACCTCCTCATCAACAACAAGTTCGTGCCAGCCGTTTCGGGTAAGACGTTTGAAACCCTAAACCCTGCGACTGAGGAGGTCATCGCGCGTGTCGCTGAGGCTGGCAACGAAGATTTGGAGTTGGCTGTCAAGGCTGCTCGTGAGGCTTTCAACACGTATCGTACCACCGAAGGCTCCACACGGCGTCAGCTGCTATTGAACCTGGCAGACCTCCTGCACGCTGAGCGGGAGGAGATGGCGGCTCTTGAGTGCATGGATAACGGCAAGCCGTTCCAAGACGCTCTGGGTGATGTTGGTCTTTTAGTGGAATGCCTTCGCTACTATGGGGGCTTCGCAGACAAAATGTATGGCAGTTTGATGCCCCTTAGCGGCAACAATATGGGTTATGTGCGGCGTCAGCCGATGGGTGTGTGTGGACTAATCGTGCCCTGGAATTTCCCATTGGTGATGATTGCGTGGAAACTTCCCCCTGCGCTGGCTGCGGGGAATACTGTCATCCTGAAGCCTGCTGAGCAGACACCACTCACCGCTCTCCGTCTGGGTGAGCTTTGTGTAAAAGCCGGGTTCCCCCCGGGCTTGGTGAACATTTTGCCAGGCTTTGGCCCCACTACTGGTGCTGCAATCGTCCTGCACAAGGGTGTTGACAAGATCGCCTTCACGGGTTCCTCTGAGGTCGGGAAGGAGATAGTACGAATGACCTCAGTGAACAACCTCAAGAAGGTTTCCTTGGAACTTGGCGGTAAGTCACCACTCATCGTGTGTGAGGACGCCGACATGGATAAAGCTATATCCGTGGCCAGTCTTGGAGCTTTCATGAACTGTGGCCAGGTTTGCACTGCGTCCTCTCGCATTTACGTCCATGAGAGCATCTACGACACCTTTATCAATCGCCTGAAGCTTTCTGCGGAACAGTGTCGTATTGGTCCTGGCAGCGATCCGGAGGTCACGATGGGGCCGCTGGTCTCTCAGACTCAGCTCGATCGCGTGCTGGGGTACATTGAGAAGGGCAAGGCGGAGGGTGCAACGCTGCTGACGGGTGGTACCCGGATCGGTAACAAGGGTTACTTCGTGAAGCCCACAATCTTTACGAATGTCAAGGACGATATGGTAATATGCAAGGAGGAGATCTTTGGTCCGGTGACATGTGTGATGAAGTTCAAGGATATGGATGAGGTCATCCAGCGCGCCAATGCGTCAAGCTACGGCCTCGCGGCTGGTCTCTGCACCGAAAACGTGGATACGGCCTTGCGATACACTACATTCCTCGATGCAGGAAGTGTGTGGGTAAACACGTGGAACAGCTATGATCCCGCCCAACCCTTTGGTGGGTTTAAGCAAAGTGGGTATGGACGTGATGGCGGTGCTGAGGCACTTGATGAGTACACACAGTACAAATCAGTCAAAATATCTCTGGATGGCCCCATTGTGAGGAATTAAAACTTATTAATGCATCAAGTTTAGATTCTGTAGAGTAGCGGATGCATTGGAATGATATGATCTATTTATTAAATATTTTCTGAGATTAAGCTAAAAAAAAATTATGGATGTGTTGGCATTTTTTAAAACAATTATTGTGATTATTACGTAAAGCCGAATAACACCGAAAAAGTTATAGTTTTGGAAGCTAAATATTTTTATTATTGGGGTTACGACCCTTTTCTAATAGAGAGGCCAATGGGTAGCATTTTTAGGAAAAGGAAGCTTCTCTTTATTTATTAGCCAAACTAAATGGATTCGGAAAATATCGAGGTAATATATGTAAATTTTTAGTAAATAATAAGTAATGCCTTGTTGGATTTGTGTTTGTTTTTATCCGAATACAGCAAGCGTATTGCAATTAGAAAATCCAAAATTAAGAGCGTATTGAAAAAAATGTTATGAACGTTTACAGGATGGCCAAAAATAGCACGCGCCCTGCGACACTTTGCAGAGGCTGCCTCCCTTTTTAAGCCATGAAATAGCTTCTTTGAGCACATACTGTCTATCAACATTTCTTCTTGAATCCTCGTCTTCTTTTTTCTTTTGAACATCCAACGAATGTAGCGAATTTTCGACACATCAATTGAAGCTTATATTTTTTTTATAACCCCCAAATCCTTCCCCAACCAACATGATACGAAGCTTTGTTCGTCGTGGCTTGAT
>AIHY01000030.1:0-20362 GCA_000331125.1 Phytomonas serpens 9T
GGGGACGGGGAGGACGCGTCCGGTCGCACGCTCGTGTACTTCGGGGCGAGTTGGTGCCCCCCGTGCATGCGGATCGTCGCGGAGATGCCGCAGATCCTCACGGAGGACCTCCCGGCGAACGTGCGGGTCCTCGTGAAGGCGGATATGGACTTCGCCACGCCGATTTTTCAGTGCTTCGACGTGCACACGATCCCGACGTTTGTGGTGCTCGATAACAAGGTCCTGCGCGAGCACGCGGCGAGGATGCGAGAGGTGGGGGCGGACGGGGAGCCGGGGGACGGGGCCCAGATGGAAAGCATGATGCGAGAGGCCTTCCACAAGGCGGAGCTTGGGCGGATTCAGAATTCCCAACGCCTCCATGTGAAGATGTTCCTGGAGAGGTACTGCACCCCCTTGAGTTTTGACGAAGATTTTTAAATCGCCCACTCAATGGACGTTAGGATCTTTGCGAGCCATTGCTACGATTTAATAGAAGCGCGGACGTTTGTGCAGTTGCTTTCGTTTTTGCTATATTATTTTTTTGGGATAACATGATCGTATATATATATATATATATATAGGAATAGACGTATAGATATAGATGTATAGAAATGTGTATGTCTTTTCATTCTGTTTAAGCATCTTTTATTATTATTTTTTGAGCATCGTCCTAGGACTTCATAAGATGCACGGGAGTCAGAACCGAAGGAAGAGTGAACGACACTTATTTAATATATATATTGGGAACTTTTTTTCCATTCCTCTTGTCCCCCTATCTGGCTTGGCATGTAAGTTCCTTGCAATTTATATACAAATATAGGAGCTGCTGAAGGATAAGCTGTTCAGTAAGTAAGCAGTAATGACTGACATCAAACCATAGATTACAGTTAGGGGTGTACATCTAGTCAAAAATTTGGAGACCTCATAACTTTTAATATTAAGATAACCCTACTTTGTTCCATTTAGGAACCGACATATCAACGATGCTACATTAATTTGGCGATGGTATAATTTGAACTTGTGGCTTACATTTGGTGAACGGGATGGTGTTTAGATTTCTAGTTTAATCGCATGGAAATAAAATAGATACTTCGATCTAGGAAAGAATTTGTAAGTAAAAACAACAGACACACAATATGTCTCATATTCGTTTTATTGTAGATGCAGGTATTATGTCCCTACGAAGACTCTTAGCTTGTCGGCCCTTTTGGTATTTTATTTTGCCTTATGTAGTATTTTTTTTCAAAAATATTTGTAGGTAACATTTAAAGATTAATACATATTGAATATAGTTATCTTCGTTTCCGTGTTGTGTCTCTCACTGTGTGTGTGTGTGTCTGAAATTCTGCTATAAAAGAATCTATCTGCAAACATATAGTCCTCTACGGTAAGCCATTAGATACAAATATCGTGTACTCGCATAAAGCAGGAGTCAAGCAATACATATTACCATAGTTTTCACTGTAACTTCAGATATTTTCTTTTATTAATGTTTCAAAAGAATCTTCATACTTCCTGTGCAACTCCCGGTATCACTCTATCTGCTGGGGATCATACAGTCAAGGCCTCGATGCCAACACCCGCACCAATTCACAACCGGGACTCTTCCACTAGTCCATCAAAGGTGGTGATGAACAAAGGGGTATATACAACAGGTCACCCTGCAGGTGAAAAAATATCGTCAGGGGAGGAGTTTTATGATAAGACTCCAAATTTGAATATGTCATTGACTTCGCTCGGCCCCAGTGAAGTGCCGATGTGCAAACCATTGGTATCTCCTGATATCACTGAGGAATCCTCAAAATTCGACTCAATGTCAAACCATAATAACATAGCTAGTAGTATTGGTAAAGGGAAGGGGATAGGTTCCAAACCCAGTTTGAGGACATCGCTTGATAACCTGTCATCTTGGTCCCTTCCTTTACTTCAAGAAAATGTGGCCGCAAGCCATTCAAAAGACACCATCCACCATGAAGAATTATTTAAGGAAGGAATGGTGCCGTTGCTTTTTTCAGAACTTCACAAGCCCAGCAACCAAAAGCCGAGCACACTTGATCAACCCGGTGTCATCCATCGAACAGAGTTCCGAGCGCCAGCTTCGTCGCCGTCCACACAGGATTCTCGACACCCCGCTGCGCCTGAATCAGCCAATTCGTCGAAGGGCTTAGTATCTAAGTTTAGGAATAACACCATTAACAAGAATAGGAATATCTATAGCGCTAATTTAGGGTCAGGTGCTGCTGTAGTACAAGATGCGCTGTGCTCCAGTACTTTACCACGGTTGCCGTCGGTCGAAAATGGCGTGAGGAGGGCTCCTCTCGGTGAGGAGACGGACTTCTCTTGCTGCGACGGGCAGGCAGAGTTTAGGTTGCCTGGAAGTGAGCATCTTGACAGCGTAAATGCATCCCATCAAACCGATACTCAGCCTTCAACCGCTAGAGGCAGGCGCAATGATGACCAACATCTTCCCGCGCCACCAACTCTAACGACATCGGACACACACGGAGGGGATCCCAATAGGAAGCGTGGGGCCAAAGACGATATCAAAGATTTCTTTCATGAGTCGTGCGTGCCGCAACTTTTCGAAAAATTGAGTGCAGACCTTCTCCAGGAACAACCCCAGAATGCAGTTGCATATATCCTAAGCTGGCTAAAGGAGAAGAGGTCCAGTATAGCCTAGAACGAAGTCAAGGCCCATCTACCTCGAAGCTACATTTCTTCCTCCAATATCGAAAGGAAAGAACACCATACAGCAGAAGGAGGTAGACGATGAGTTAGTTGCATTTTTTACATGCGTATATATTTTGTTCGCTAATATTTTCTTAAGCACCTTGTCTTATAAACGACGAAAAAGATAAGAAAAATGGCATGCAAAAATGTATATGAGTATATCAATGGTAAATAGCATCCTTATAGTTTATCTAGTTTGTATGTTTACTTGATTTTCACATTTTTTGGAATGTTTTCTCTTCTCTTCCAAATGTGTTGTTGCCGTTACCCATTTTTATCGCTATTCGTAAACTGTGATTCCCCACCCTCGGCGAAGTATTTGTTACTTTGAATCCCAAGGACGGTTTCTCATTTCTACATCCGGTTTATTATACGCTTAACTCATTCCTGTTGCTCCTCTTCTTGAAGGTAAAATGTATTACTAAATCAAACTGGAAACTGGAAGGTGGAGGATGGGGAATATGCCAAGCATAACCAACGGCATCTTCATCATATGGACGGTGAACTGCTTTTATTTGATTATTTTGTAGAATACCTAAAATGCAGTTGATTGAGAAGGGATTAAATGTACGGTCTTGAGCGGTGTTCAGTACCTGAAGATTTGTGAATGATGAATTATGGGATGCCCTTTTGTGTATATATTTTCTTATTAAACGTAAAAGAATGTCCTGCAAGGTGACGATATTACTTTTCTCTCTTTCCTGGCTACACGCTTGTTTGAATCCAATAGAAAATGTTTAGGGCAACTGGTCTACTTCCAAGTTGTATACTGTAGTTTACCTTTACCGCTGGAAAAATGGTTGCTCCTTTTCATTTGAAAAATGAGAAAAATAAATTTTGCGTTGTGCGTTCATTTTACACGTTTATACAAAGGAAGTCTTCTTATTCCAAATTGCTACATATGCAATGATCTGCAACAGATCTTTAGTTACTGCGAAGTATGTATCTGGTGTTTTATATTTTGTTGCTAACAGAATATGAACCCATTGCTCAAAGAAAAAAAATGCTTCAACATACCTTAAAAGATAATCTTTTGAAGTTCAAAGTACACTTATTTACTTTCTACTCTGCTACTAATTGAAATTTGTTCGTATCTTTACATTGTCTCAACTGCCTGATTTTTTTTTGAATTCTGAAGGAGGCTTTTAGTTTTTTTGTCGTTTCTTTTTTAGCCATAGGGAGAGAGAAAAAGAAGGCCTGTGTCTCTTCACGAGGGCGAATTTTTCCTTAAACTAAATAGTTCTCAAAGTCGACGGCAATATTGTGGGAGATAAAATCTTCAGTATGGATTATTACTTTTCCATTATCCAGGATGTATTCCCATCCCCGTCCGATCATCAACAAACACTAAAACGCACTTCTGTTCGGCGAGGCTGCAGGCCTCATGCTGTGTGGGTAACCTGTGATCCCGCGATGAAAATGGGCACCTCCGTTAGTTTGCTGGGCGAAGACAATCGTGGGACCACTGAATCAAGCATTGACAACATCAATGGAGGTTCTGCGAAACAAGAAGAAGGGTCTTGCGACGAGAAAACGTCAACGCGCTTGCCGGTCTACGATCTGGCACGTCTCCTCACGGTGGACAATGAGACGGGGAAAAAAGCTGCTTGGTACTATCCCACGAGCTGCGATGAGTATGGAGGCCCAACCGAGTGCCATAAGAAGCACGCAGGGACCGCGGGATGTTTCCTGAGTGCTGGGATTCCGTCTGACCGAAGAATTGCAGCAATGCTGCCCGATGCCTGCAGTGGTGCCTCCCGCGCAAAGACAGAAATTCCTGATATGATGCCATTGCTCTGGGTAAGCGATGATCTAGGGAACATCTATAAACTTCAGTACGCGGCGCTTCCTTCTACATCTCTGGGTATTAGCGAAGTGGAGGGGGCTGACGCCTTTGTATCGTCGGAGTCATCTGGGCAAAAACGTTCCCGACCTATTGACCTAGCTGATACCAAAGAACGTCCCCCCCAACGTCCCCGCGCGGGGGGTTTCCCGCTCACGTCTCTCGGTGGCGGTGTGAGCTCCCTCCCGACGACGTGGGAGCTGGTCGTTCCGTCCAGGTCCGTCCTCACCTCACTGGCCTATCCTTCCGGTGAGGAGGTTGAGGACCCGTCCGTGGGCGCGCTTTTCGGGGTCTCGCGTGGGTCGCCTGGGTGGGCGGGCCTCGCCTGGGATGCCCGAGGCCATCGTCTCTTCTCCGCGCGGGAGGGGTTCTCCGATCTGCGGTTGGTGGACCCCGTCGCGCGGACGGTGGTGCGGACCTATGGCACCTCGCACGGCCCTACGGGGCTGTTCGTGCCCGGCGAGTCCTCGTGGTCGTCAGGGCATGAGTCGAGTTCCGCCGGGAATTCGCTCCTGACGGATACCGTGCTCATCACGGAGGGTTGTCTGGCCACGCTCTTTGATGTGCGGTGCCCCGGTGTGGTCATGTCTCTCACCGCACAGCTCGCAGATGTTACGCAGCATGTGCCTCAGCCCCAGGCAACCGCCGACACGTCGAAGGAGAAAAATGGGGCAAGCACCAAATTAGGCTCGACTTCATATCCCCCACTTGTGGCAAGCCGTCTGACCAGCGCATCAGGCACCATCCGGGATGTCTGTGGCACCGCTAATTCCTTTGAGGTTGCATTATGCATTGACCGTGCTTTGTGCGTGTATGACTTCCGCAAGTTCACTCGCCTTTGGACCTCGCTAAATGTGCTCAAATACGAAATTGCTAGCATAGCCTCGTTAGGGGGTGGACGGGCAGTCGCGTGCGCTGGCATCGATGCTGAAGTTCGCATTATTTCCCTGTATCCGAAACATAATTTAGCCAGTGACAACACATCCTCTCATTCCCTCACACTGCAGGGTAAGAAAGAAAAAGGTAACCCTACAGCAAATGTCGCGGAGGAATGTGATGACGAGGATTCACCCAAAGGAACATTTCGAACTCGGCTTGACACCACTACGGCATGTGAAACTACCTGGCAGGGTGGCTGGGTGACTTCATACAACCATGCTGGCGCTGCAGCTGTGGGCTTATCCATGACCAATGAGCTATTCCTCGCGCAATGAATAGCAACGCTAAAAAATGAATAACGTATCGAGGTTTGAAACATATTTCTAGCAACTATGTACAATCGGAGGATGAAACTTTGAATACATCATGGCTCCAATAGAAGTTCATGCCAAAGAAAATGTCGATAATGGTCGCATTTTCCTTTCGCCGGCAGGATCACACCCATTTAAAAAAATTTCGTAGAAGCTAGAATTTTTCTGTAATGATAAGCTGACAAAGTGAATTATTTCTACACTCTATTGCGATAACGCAAGCCGGAAGCTTTGTCCACCATAATGCGTCCTTCTTACAAGCGTATGCCCGTTAAACGAAACAAATGCCTTACCACATATCTACTATCACATAAACATCATCATGGTATTAAAGTAAAAATCCTTTTCAATCTCCCTCCACCTTACTATCATTATTTACACGTTTTCAAAGATCGCACTCATTTTTCCTCACACAGGTACAAAAAATGGCTACTGGGAAGAACAAGCGCCTTGGTAAGCGCGGTAAGCGCGGAAAGGTGCAGGAGGCGATGGCTCGCAAGGAGTGGTACGATGTCGTGGCGCCTGCTAACTTCAGCACCCGCCAGTTCGCCAAGACCATCTGCAACAAGACCCAGGGCACCCGCATCGCCGCCGACTCCCTGCGTGGTCGCGTCTACGAGGTCAACCTCAAGGATATCAACCAGACGGACAACCAGGACGACGCGTTCCGCAAGATCCGCTTTGGTGTGCAGGAGGTTCAGGGCCGCAACCTGCTGACCCGCTTCCACTCCATGGAGATGACGACCGACCGCATGAGCAGCCTTATGCGCAAGTGGTGCACGACGATGGAGTCTGTGGTGGAGGCGCGTACGGCCGATGGCTACACGCTGCGCCTGTTCGTGGTGGCCTTCACCACGAAGCAGAGCAACCAGCTCTCCCGCAACTGCTACGCCAAGCAGCGCCTGGTGAAGTGGGTTCGCCACCGTATCACGTCGATGACGGTGCGCTGGCTCGCCAAGGTGAACATCAACCAGGCGGTGATGCTGCTGACGAACAACACCCTCACGGACAAGCTGACGAAGCGCTGCAACCCCATCGTCCCGATCCGTGACCTGCGCATCCGCAAGGTGAAGGTCGTGCGTGCCCCGAAGTTCGACGCGCAGGCGCTGCTGGCCGCCCACGGCGAGATTCCGGCGTCGATGGAGGCTGAGGCCCGCGAAGTGGAGGTCGCTGAGGCTGCCGCCCCTGCTGTGACTGCCTAAGCATCCCTTGTAACATCAGGTGTCCCATGATTTGCATTCGTTTGTTCACAATGTGTCATTTTTTGATTTTATTTTACAATTAAAACAAAAAAATATTCTACCCAACGCAATGTGATAATGAATTCTAATTTGTTGGAATTATCCCAAATTTTATGACTATTATTCTTCTTTTCCTATGTGTATCTGTATTGGGTGAACAGTATAGTTATTTATATAGGCCTTGCCGATTTTATGAAGGGATCCTTATCCTACTTACTGAGTTGAGAAGATTGAAACTCGAACTAAGAAGGAAAATTTGATCACAATCAAGGTAATATTTATATTCTTTCTCATATTTCATTAAAATTGTAATGACGAAACGCGGTTTGATTGATTATGCTCATCTGCGTCTTCGTGAAGCTCATCCTGGACCCTGTCAATATGAGCTGAAACCAGTTATTGGGCCAAATTCTGATAGCCTGAAGATCAGCATTTCCAATCGCATCAAAGGTAATACCAGGTCTTCAGCAAACGCAGCGACAGTTGGTCCTGGGACGTATCTCATTGCCTCCAGTATCGGCACCGGACGTGCTGCGGATTTCGGTCTGCACTCGGCAAATGACGATGCAAAAACACCTTTGAAGAATCCTGGTCACAATTTCAGAAATAACTCCGAAAACTCAGCGCGCAAGTCACGTAATGCGACCCCACACGTTTTAAGGTCTTCGTCTGCAAACAAAAAGAACACATTTAAGGAGGAGCGCCAACTGGTTCCTGGTAGTCCTGCATTTACTATTAAGGGGCGCCTAAAAGGCTATTTTGATGTTACGCCCGGTAACACATGCCTAGGTAGTTATACCCTTCCCAGCTGTTTCGACAACCCATCACGCAAAACTCCATTATCTGGAACTTTTGGTGGACGCTATGAGGCACCCGAAGAACGAGAAAAAAGGTGCATACCAGGTCCGGGCACATACAATGCCACACCTGTAGAAATCACAAGGGCGATAAAGATACTCGACCACACTGACCGCTGCGCTAGCCACGGTCAAGAGGACTCTGGTCATATAGATGGACCCGGCCCTGGCGCGTATGGAGACCCCACTACAATCGCGCAGCGTCTGCGAAAACAAGTTCATCCTCATCAACAATGGACAGGCATAAGCACGTTTGCCAGCCGTCCAGATTCTTCACGAGAGGATTTTCGTAGTAGCTTGTTCCCTGGCCCGGGAGCATACAACGTAGCTCAGGCAGATGGTTTTCTTGATGTGCAAAAAAATCATTCACCTGTTGTGTACCGACCTGCGACGGTTTCGGGCGTATCTGCACGCCGGGCGGGTCGATTAAAGGGCACCAGCAACGGTAGTATCGGCAGTGGGCACGAAACAAGGTCACCATCCCATTATATTACGCTACCCTCAGACTTTGATCACGACTGTCGCAAAGGCGTGACGATGGTGGGCCGCAACTGGGCAGGATGCTGCGATTCCACGAATAAGGCCCAAGCATGTAAAAATTCTAAATCCAAAAATGCCACACGTACTGCACAGAAAGCTGAATCATTTCATCTGACTGATCAATTCTTGCGGACGTTACCAGCTGGGGGACGCTTTGCGTCGCATCCCTTTGGTACAGGGCCTTCAGTGCGGGGTCGCAAACATACGGCCTCGGAATCTGATGGAAAAGCTGCAAAGTCCTCAGATCAAGGTGTGAAGGATTCCATCCCAGGACCTGGGAGCTATGATCCCAAGTTTGACGCCGTTTCTCCACGAACCACATGCGCCATTTTGAGTGGAAGCCCACACGCAAGTGCGGCTGCAGCGCACGATGAATTGGCCGTTGTAAACTCCGCGGCCCAGCAGCTTGACGAGAACGGGATGAGTTCTATGGTCAAACAAAAGAACCCCTCTCCCGGCCCCGGCCACTACTACCCAGACCATGCAATTACCTGCCCCAAAGTCAGTGCAACGACATTCAGTAAGGGAGATTTCCATTCGCGGAATGGAATGCCTCCCTGGGTTCTGCCGGAGGCCGCGTCCCGTCCCGGCGCGGGTGCGAATTATAATGAGACCGCATTGTATAGTAAAAGTATCACAGGGGACGTACAGCACGGGATTCACGCTAAAACCTTTGGTAAGCGGTACCCGGCACGGGCTTTGTATCAGGTATGCAAACAGCGAGATGAAGCTACTAACACTAATTGCATATACCCTGACGAGTACGCGTTTTATTTTGGTTTGATTGAAACTAATGACAAGACTATAAAGTAAGCTAAATATGAAGATTTCTTAGAGAGTGTCAATGATCAACATACATGAGGATTTCCATGAATGCTGAATCCACTGTTTCCAGATTTCTTTGCAGTCAGACTTACAGAAGTAGTACCTTTCGGAGATCTGGAGTGGTAAGTACAAAGATTCAGTTGGAAATTTTTGAAGCATTCAAGATCGCACCCTATTACATTTAGAAGCGCAGGCTCTTCGAACCGATTGAATATTTCAGCTTTACTTTTACCCAATAAATTGTAAATGGATCAAAAGCTATTTTATGTTACATGTAAATTTTGCACACGTTGTATGTCAGCTAAAGGGAAAGCATATTTGCGTTCGTGTGTTGTAGACTTTTTAAAATTGAAAGTATAATGCCAACACATTGTCATACTTACAGGCTCTATGTCAAATGAAAATAAGGTTAAGAGCTTTAAGGTGCTGTTCTCTACATTCCAAGACGCATGCCTGGTTGACCATAGGTCACCAAGTTCGTCTCTTTCTTGTGCTTCATCATAATCAAACATTGATGAACAGCACCTTCACCAAAAATGAATCACATGTATATTCAATCGCCTTGAAAAAGTATTTTTTTAACAATTCTTTCTATTGAGATAAGACTCTTCATATGGGCAACGTTCAGTTTAAACTGCTCGTTCAGAACTAACCTGGTAGTACTTTTGTCATTCTATCACGTCTTCTTCCACTTAAATTGCATCCTATTTAGGGTCTCATATTAGTTTAGCAAAGTGTAATGTGGATCCTAACAAGTTATGAAACATCAAGAATATAGTTTCACATAGATGAAAAGGAAAGCCTTCGCCTAAAGGATAGGTAAAAAAATTTCTTGCATCGGTAGAGGGTTACACTATACTAAATATTAATGTAGCTTTTTCCTCTGAATATGGTATATACTTTCTTTACTTACGTACATCTTCTAAAGTCGCGCGTGTGCTTCAGGGATCTGCAGGATAAGTAGCATAAGTTCGCATGTTATTGCGAGATTGCGTTTCGGACTGTGGTAGGCCGCACATCGGATTCCTGGAGGTTGGAGAAAATTTGAAGATAAGGCAACAGCTGTCAGCTTGCTGGAATTGGCTCAGCAACTTCGTTTATCCACGCTATCACACATATTTAAAACAGCAATGTAACTATGGATTAAGAGTAATGGTGAAATGCATTTTTTTGATAGCAAGGCCGCCCGAAAGTACATATGCCCGTCTCACGATTTTTTTACTCCGTATAATCATTGTTAGAGTAGATGCTGCCGCCTTGCTAACATTGGCGAGTCTTTATCTAAAAGCACATTAAAAACTTAATGATAAATAACAGACAAGCTTTTGCGGCAAGAAGCCAGCGCATGCCCATCTTCGAACATTGGTAGAGAAACGTGATACAGGACGAGTGCCTTTGCTGGATTTAACAATTCGCATGAAGGCGCACTACTGTACCATTTCTTCCTCTATAATAAGGCTAATAATACCTCTCCACTCAAACCATTAAACAAATGAAAAACATGATATCAAAATTCCAAAAATCTGATTCCTACTATGCTTCTACACTCGCTACCATTGTCGCTATCTGTTATAATTATATGTGCTAGACTAATAATTTATTCAGCTATAAAAAAAAAACGCGTGTGACTCTCAACTCAATTATTAACATTAATACTCTTCGGAGAAACCAGAAAACCGAAAACAGACTAAACGCGCGACAATGTTACGATTTTTAATTGCCTTCCTTCAGCATTATCTGAAAGGAAGCTCTCAGAAGACAAAATGCAAAGCTCCCTTCAAACCCAGACGAATAAGCTCCAATATCAGGCCGTCCTCATTTTACTGTCTTCTTTCATGCTATGTTTTCCTATTGATTACATTAACACAGCTACCGCTCGTGGATGCTACTCTCATTACTTCTTCTAATATTCAGCACTGCACCAATGATGGAGAGAGTCCGCTGAATTGTAAGAAAAAGTTGGTTGTTACGCTGGCCGTGGATCCTAATCAAAAAGAAGACTCTGAGAAAGTAGAATTAATCAACCTTGCAATTGATGAAACGCAAAAAGATCCAAAGTTGGTAGCTTTTTCTCCTATTAAGATTACTATGAGCAGAAGTGAAGTGCGCCATCTATACCCCTTGTTTTATATAAAACCCTTTAACTCGAAGCCTTACGAAGAAATCATCCCTGGCAATTTTGTTTCTCGGTGTAATGACAACTTTGATGAAAGTGCGACGTGTGGGCTTGCCAAATCTGGTGGCAAACCCATTCCACATTCGCAAGGTTTTTGCTGTTCCTGTGATGTTTGTCAGGCGCTGGGCATGTGTCTGGATAATGCTCGATCCCAAAAGAGTTGCCAACTCTTTGGCAAATACACGAGTGCGTCATGCCTGCGCCACAGTAATGATTGGTATGATGGATATAAGATCGGCCCGTACCTGATCGATTACAGTATCAAGTTTATGTTGGAACGACAGATAGAATCATCAATCCCCGATGCCGGTTCGTTACCGAAAGCGCAGAAGGCCACATTGAGTCTAAGCCCGGAAAACATGATTTCCGCTTCCGAAGAATTTGGTGCTACCGCAAAGATTGTGGGAAGTCTATCATCTCACACGCAACCCTTGGACCTTACTCGTCACATACTTTTTACTCCCTTAATGGGGGTAGGGGGGGATCGTGTTAGTAGGGAATCCGACGAGTGGATGATTCTGGATGAATCGCTCGTCACGCTGGACGGCCGAACCTGTGATAAAGTAGGAGTGAGTTATGAGGCCTTCGCGACGCAGCCCGACGCGTGCCGCAGGGCTGTCGGCAGCTGCCTCAGTTCCCAGTTAGATGACTACCGCGAAATGGACATGAAGGCTATTGCCTCGGGGGAAGATATAAAATATATGCTCAAGTCGTACGGTAATTTCTCCATGGTGAGCTATACTAATGCCACGACCTCTAAGAATATCAACTACCTCAGTTGTGCTGTACTCTTTTCATCACCAGTACTGATTACCCTTACTCTTCCGGCGGATGACCTCCATTTCATTGTCTCTGTCGCCCCAGGAACCATCTTGGATGCCAGGGTATCACGGGATACGGTGACGGTTAATTCTAAAGGTACTGATATTGTCGCCGAGGTCAAGAACACTGGTAAGGTTACCTCCCGCTTTAGGGTATTGGTGGTCTGTTCTGAAAATGTCTTGCCCATTCTGGAGAAAAATGTTTTTCTAAACCCTTTAGAGGTTCAAAAGCTCCGCTTTGATTTATATGTCGAAGGCGTCAGCAGGACAGGCATGAGCTTCTGCAATGTCAGACTAGAAAATGTTGAAGGGTATGTGTTAGATCAAAAGAAAATTGAATTCAAGACCGAGGAGATAAAAAAAGACGGATTGATGCCAGATATCAATACTGGGGTAGGTCAAACAGATGCCCAGCCTGCCTCTGAGCAAGGGGAAAGCAGCTTCGGTTTCCTGAAGGGACTTTCTAAACTTTGGGATTTTGTCTCCAATAAGATTACGCATAACATCGGAGAGGTGATTGGTATCTTGTTGTTATCTTTGTTTGTGATTTATGTCTTATTTATGTTATGCCAATTCGCCTGTGATATTTTTCGTAGACGTAGAGAAGCCCAATACCACTCTCACTAAACCTCTAGATTCAGAGTCAGAGATAGGGATTGACGATATGTCAGTTTACCTCTTCACTAAGCAGAGACGTCGGTTGATTAAAATTTAGCATTTTTTTCATACGTACTACCCCATAAATATACTTCAGAAATAAAGGACTTCCTTCCTTACCATAGACTATTTATAGAAGGTAAGGCGAAGCTGGTTTATGAGATATAAAGTAAATAATAACTCTCTGCAGTCAAGGCTCCTTTTAGGCGGTCTCGATCTTTTTTAAAATAACCAAACCATTTCAGATTATATTTTTATTTGATTTCTATTTAAAAAAATTTTTTTTCTTTATATTTGATTAAAATCAACTCATTCCGAAAGGGAATTGGGAAAATACTTCTTGTATGCCTTAAAAACTTACCATCGTCATACTCAGTATTACATATCCTTTGATTATGTTAAAAAAAAAGAACGTATATATTTTTAAACCACAGTGAAACCCAGGCTTCCTGACGGATCACGTTAATTTTAAGTATTTTTATTATCAAGGAAACTCTAAACCTTAGTATATGTCGTGATGGCCCAAATCCTTTCTTGGTGCCATTAAAATGCAAAATCTGTATTGCTTCATGGTCCTCTTGGCGCCTGTCAAAGTACTCCTTTGTTGTTATTTTTTTTAGCTTTTCATTTAAGCATAATAAGTACCCTTTCCATATTACAAACGTATTAGTTTGGTGGTGCTCGGGTTCCCATAGACATTTTAAGAACCCTTGTGAAAGGTTTCCATAGAGAGAGAAGAGCGCCTATAGAAGATGCTTAACGCAACTACCACTGTTGCTGGAGAGCATCTAGTTGTGGCCCACACCACGAAAAGTCGACCAGACGCAACTGAAGAAAATGCATCCGTATCGATCTCGCCCATCCATCACTGTATGCATAGCCTGGCCTCAGCATTTGGAGAAACCGAACTGGATGTGTTGGACGAACCAATGGTTTCCCAGGACGCCAGGGAGCGAGCCTCCTCCATAAGCTTTTTGCCAGAGATTCCACAGCGTCACACCTCAGCTTCTTATTATCACTATTATCTGCAGCACTATCGCGATGCGTTCTTTCCGTTACCTGATAGAGAAGTGCTAAGAAAAGGAGTCTCATGCAACACAACAGCTGAGAATATATTAGATCAGAGTGAGATGAGGTATGCAAAGAAGCGTGACATCGGCTCAACTCTCACCTCGCTCCAAGGCCTTTCGGAGAACTTGGGTAATCGGCAATGCTCCAATCTGATCGATGATTACACCATCAAAGGGGAAAATAAGAGCATGCGTTCGACTTCTGTAGTACTCCCATCCTTTGGAACGACACCACCTGAGAACAGGGACCACCGTTGTAACTCTGCAGAGGCAGACTCCGCCACGGATCTAAGGACCTCTCGCTGCTTAGACTTTTCTCATGCGGATTCACCTTTGCCTGAGGTTCGGCAGGCAACGACTTGCCAGAGCAACAGAGGTGGTCCTTTGCTTTCCGACCAGCCTCAGACGGCACCTCCAACTTACTTCTTTCGTAGGAACGATCGCAGTACTGATATCAAGTTCCTACCTAAGCTGACTCCACCAAATTCGTCAAATATTGTTCGTTTGATGCATTCACCCTTTCATTTGAAGCCACGAGGACTTCAAGAAACACATTGCTTGAGCGAATACGAGAGAGCTCTTACCGACGGGTCTCACAATAGCTGATACAATGTCATAGATGAGAAGAGTAGAGGGCTCTAAGTCTGGATACAGTGCCAATCGTCTATTTATAAAATGTATACATATGCATTAGCACAGCTATAGATTTGCAGTAAAGAAGTGAATATTTTATAGAAGTTAATTTTAAACGGTGATTAACTAATAGATGTTTTTTGTGTATATGTGGCTCTCTTTTACAGTTATTTACGCTTTATAATACAATCGAAGCATTTCATTGCCGCATTCTGCATCGAAGAATGAAGATATTTTTATTTATCTTCCTCCTTGTGCCTTGCATACGACCTTTCCTTCCGATCTTTTTTTTCCTTGAGCACTATGGACTTTCGCTCAGTATAGCAAAAAAAAAGTGAGTCATAAATTACAATAGTTGTCACTTAGCAAATGAAAAAAAATAAACGTACAGTTAGGTTCTCCACCGTCGCATCCGCGTTTACAGGAAGAACTGTTCTTGAGGATGAGTCTACGGTTCTCAAAGACTATTTTGTCGGGCAGCGAATTGGTGAAGGTGCTTATGGTTCAGTTTATGTGGCCAAGTACATTCCATCAGGCGAGATATTTGCCCTTAAAATATTGCAGAAGGACACGCTATTTCAAGGATATTCCCTGATATCACCTGTAGATAAATCAGTATTATCAGAGGAAGGCAAGTTGGCAACAGAGGGATTGTCAGACACATCGCCCACGGCCTATACAAATAAAGATTCGCAGGCTTCGGATACTGCCAAGGGCATCGATCTTTCATATAGAAAAGATATTATGACGCAATCCTTCTATCCCAGATTTCCTACCCGCACACAAAAGGCGGGAGGTTCTCTATCATATCAACAGTCTTTTATAAATCGCATGGAGAAGCTCATTATCCAAGAAGCAACTGTTTCGCAATCTCTGGAACATCCACATGTAGTAAAAGTTTATAAATTTCTGAACTCAACTGTATCCTTTTATTTCCTCATGGAGCTTGCGGAGGGTGGAGAGTTGTTTGACTTAATCCTTTCGAAGCATTACTTCAGCGAACCCGAGGCGCGGCATTACTTTCAGCAGCTTATCTCTGCAATTGACTACTGTCATCGCTGCGGTGTGGCGCACAAAGATCTCAAGGCTGAAAATCTTCTTCTTGATCGCTACAACCGACTGCTAGTGTGCGATTTCGGCTTTTCTTCACGTGCTGTGAAACGCAATGTAGATGATCCCGAGGGGAGCTCGACTATTGAACCGACAGAGAGCGGGATCGGTAGTGAGTTTTTCCAGGGGAGTGACGGCTCTATCGTCGGGACGATGCATTACATGAGTCCTGAGGCCGTTTTGGCATCTACCTTAGACGACACGAATATTCAGCCAAATTTTTGGGGAGGAGGAGGGGATGCAATAGCGGGACCCCCTGAAAACCAAGGCTTCTTTTCTTCTGATTCTGTGGGCGAAGGAGTATCGAAGACTGATATACCGCTAGCGTCAGCGAGATACACCGCAACAGGAGCGTCATCTAACCCCCAAAAGTCGCCTTCCATCCAGCTCGCCGGAAACCAATCTTCGCATAGGATTTTGTCAACATCGCACTCAAAGATATTTAACATGAGCCGCTACAGCACCGCGGGGAAAAATRCCTCGAGTAACAACCCAAGGGTCTCCCTGCGATCACAAGTAAAGCGACACATCAGCGTTCTAAGCGCTGAAGGTACACACGCTGACGCCACTAACTTGAGGAGCCCCCTTCGTAATTTATCTCTGAAACTTTCAAAAGAAAAGTCGGAGCAGAACACCAGTATCAAGCAAAACAAAAGCAATGAGAGCAGTCCGTCAAAGCGGGATCTTTTAGTAAAGAAGAACATGGAGACGACAAAGGGCACCGTGGGGGCCGAACCTTCCTCATTGAAAAGTGAATCGATTGCTCCTCCAAGCGCAAGAAGGGCCAATCCCTACAAAGGTGATTCTAAGCATTTAGCGTCCAATCAACATGGGAGTGCTCATGCTATGCGTAATCACGGTAAGTCAGCCAATCTGCGGTACTCATTGGATAAGCCACCATCCACCCACTATATGAGCAGAGCGAAAAAACTTATGATGAACCTATTCTCTTTCTCAAACTCAGCTCAATCGTCCCATCTGAAGAAAGGCACTGCCTCTGCCCTTCATAACCCCGACGCGAGCATTAGCAAGCTTACTCGCTCGAGGTTGAGTAGCAGCAACAGCATCCGCCCACGTCGAATCCCTCACCGACGATGGGTGACGGTAAGTGGGCGAAGCACCACACAAAGCTTGAGAAAGCTCAGCAATCAACGAAAGGAATCATTAGGAGGGAACCTTAGCGATAGGTTGACATTCGCTGAATCCGCCCCCGATGCCGTAGGCAGCGCCGCTCGAGAAGCCGATCAATCCTGCTCCCTCTCCCACCTTCAGGATGAACCCGAATCTGCAGTTTCGGTTAATCGCCGTAAGGTGGTTGTGGATCCGTTTCAACAAGACCTCTGGAGTGCCGGCGTGCTTCTCTTCTTTATGCTTACAGGGCGCCTTCCGTTCGACGGCCGTGACGAGGAGGAGACGCTCTATCTCATTCAGAATATCAAATATACCTGGACTGAGGAGGAGGCGGCGCGCATCTCTCCAGAGGCGCGCCAGTTGGTGCAGGATATGCTTTCTTTGGACCCTATCGACCGCCCATCGCTCGATACCATCATCTTCAACAAGTGGTTTGCAAAAGATATCAACCTTGAAGCGGACTTTCCACACCGAAAAGAGGAGCTCCTCGTAGAAATGACGGAGCGGAAGCTTTTGGTGCCGGCTTCACCAATGTCGTATACTGGATCAGCGTCGTCGTTTCCTTTAGTGTCCATCTCGCGTCCCCTATCCTTTCTTGATTTCTCCTCCTCCACCCATGTCGTAACGCCGGAGGAGGAACAGGTGATCGACACTGCATTCAGGAAGATTGACGCCGACGGCTACGGTAAGATCACACGCGACCAGATTCGTGATATGCTCACCTACCTCCATGGCGACGTGGTGGGTCCAGACAAGGTCTCCGAGCTTGTCAATCTCTTCACCGGTGATCCCGAAAGTAAGGAAATCACGTTTGAGCAGTTTCGCGATGCGTGGGTGAATAAAGACCTCACCCACGCCCCTTTCACCCACAGTAGCGAGTTCCAGCTTGCTAACATTATTGGCACGCAAATGGACGAAGTCGAGCGTCAGGTCGTGCGGCAGCTGCGCGTCGCATTTGACAGCGTGGATAAAGATCACTTGGGCGTGATTGACCTAAAGGAGCTTAAAGAAGTTTTTAACTGCGCTAGAATCAACGTGGATGAGGAGGACGTTGTCTCGCTCATGCACTTTTTCCTTGACCAAGAGCTCGTTGTCAAAGGGAGCAATTTCAATAACAACGGTGGGGCCTATCTATTGCCATCGAAGTACACTAATGCAGTTGGCGGCAATGGAGTCAACTGCGTCGGCAGTCCCAGATCCATTCCCAGATCTCCTCGGTCGTACCAAAACCTTTACATTACGTTTGAAAACTTTGTGATGGGAATTACACAGCGTAATATACTGCTGCGGCACCCACTCGGACGAAGGCTTGCCGCTGCCACAAACCTAACAGCCCTTTTTCACTCTAGAAACGTTACCGAGTGCGTCCGGCACGGGTTTCTCGTTGTGGGCCTTCAGAATGTAGTCCTGGAAAAACTTGCAAGCATTCCGGATCGCCTTCTCCTCCTATATTCAGATGAGATCGTGTCCACAACGGAGAATATCTATTCCTTCCGATACCTGGGATCCTCGGCATTGATCCATGGATTAACCCTCTCGGCCGAGGCATCGAAGCTATCAGTGGCCCCACAATCCATTCCTGAACTACAGCCGATGGCGGCGGCGGCGGCGGCCACCCTAAACCTTCAGCCACAGCTCTCACAGCGCTGGACTGTCCCAACCAACGCCGGTTCGCTGCCAAACAACCCAGCCCCTTCGATCTCGGACTTCCTCGCTCGCACGGACGTTTCATCCAGTATGAACCGTGGTAAGCCGAATGCTAAGGCCCAACGCTCCACGCAACCCAGGCATGGCCTTGCCCTACAGCCCACCGCAAACTTCCGACGCGCACCAAATCCAGGACCGCAGTCTAAGCTTCAAACGGAGGACACCGCATCCCCGTGCGGCCCCTTAAAGGGTCCCTCCGCTGGGAAGACATCTGTCCGCCCACAGCAGCGCCTAACACCGGCTGCCGCGAAAAATTCCAGCCCGAATCGTCCACGCCGCGTCGACCCTTTTCTCAACGTGGAGGGGGCGACGAGAAGTGAAACGGTCTCCCCCTTTTCCCCCCCAAATGTAAAAATATCTAACTCCGCCTCCCCTCGCTCGACGGTAGTAAGCCCCATTATAGCCCGAAACCCCTCCTACACACAAACCACGGCGGCCACGCGCGCGCACAAGCACACCATGTCATTTAGCAGTCCTAACCAATCCCAACAACCGAATAGTGAAAGGAAGAAGAATGGTTCTGTGCCTCAATTACCTCGAACGCGAATTAGTGGTACAGGAAAAGCGAGCCCGTCGCCCTCAGGTAAAGAGAAGCATCAGATCTCATGCAGTCCACATCGTGCAGAAAAATCAATTTCACAGAAGCCGGTCGTTAAAATTTCAAAAATTGCCTTTGATGTTGAAAGTAAAAGCGATGGCAATGGCTGCAGTGGTATGCTTCTTGACGACGAGCTCGTGATGCCTGTGCTCGGTGAGGGAACCGCTCACACCTCCGGCAGCGCTTCCGCTGCGGTACCGGTAATTGGGTGGCAAGAGGATCAATGCAATTCTAACTCTAAGAGAGAAACATCATTCGAAGCAGGCATGGAGGAATTGAATGACCTGGAAGGTAGTTATTCTCTGCAGCAATCGATGTGCATGGTCAATATGCAGACTGGGAACCCTATTAATCACCGCGCCTTATCTTATGGAGCCAACGTTGCTTTACAACAAGCCAATGACGTGTGTGATCTCGATATAATACTTGCACCAGCTTGTATGGGCTACACTCTTGTTCGCATCCGCCGTATCCATGGAAAGACAAGTGTATTCCATGAGGCAGTTGATTTTATCTCTAACTTGTTAGAGGTTGAGCGCCAAAAAGCTGTTGAGGATACAATGCCAAGTGGCGAAAGTGAACTTATGTAACCCTTTTTAGAAGTATACGTAAAAAGCATTTGGAAATAATATTTCTTTGTTGGAAATCATTTCAAAATGGATTTGTCAAAATAAAATGATATTTATCTCCATATCTGTATTAAATATGCAAATTTATATACGTGTGTGAGTGTTTGTGTTCTAATTTTTGAGGAATATCATATTCATAATTGAGTAGATGCATTAAGTGTGTCTCGTCTTAGAGATAATCTTGTAGCAAAAAGTTATGTAACAAAATACATTGAAAGACCTGTATGGTTCTGATGTTCATTTGGCTTTATTGCCCAAGTAATTTCATTGAGTCAATTGAACTTTTTCCACTCCCAGAAGTAAAATCAATTTTTATTTAAACCTATATGTGAATAGCGTGGATATTACTCGAGAGGTAACGTGTTCACAGATAATTTTTTGATAAAAGATCCTAACCGAGGTAGATAGGGTACACACGAGAGGTCTACGATGTATTTCTAATGAATACTACAAACTCGCAGAGAGGTTCTAGAAACGGCCTCATGGCTTTCGAGGAGGAGGAGGAGGAGGAGAAGGAAGAGTTTATGATTAGTGAAGCAAATCAGGAAGGCTTGGAACGAGACCA
>AIHY01000032.1:0-22028 GCA_000331125.1 Phytomonas serpens 9T
GGTGGCGGTGGGGGGATGGGAACGGGAGGAGGGGGTGGGGGTGGGGGKGGGGGAGGCCCGCGTGGGGTCGCGAACCGCACCGCCCCCGCCTTCGTCATCCACCTCGACACCTTTGAGAAGCTGGAGGAGTTGGGACGACGGGGGGCGTTGGATGGGATCGTCCCACAGAACGTCATCTTCCGCATGCACCAGCAGCTTCGTGGGCAGCCGGTGCGGTTTTTAGTGGTCGTGGCGAGGCGGTACCTCGCGGCGCGGGTGATGATTCCACGGGGGCCGGAGGACGTCTTCCTCGCGCCCGAGACGGTGCGTGCCTTCAGTGATATTCGCTCCGTCCTCAACGAGGATGGGGGGCGGTTTGTCGATCTCGAGAACGGCGCGACGGTCCCTCGCCACCTCTTCCTGCAGCTCAGTGCGCTCCTGACGCACCTCCTCCCGTTCGACAAGCCCGCCCAGGCCGCGAAAATAGAGGACGTCCGCACCGCCGAGCCCGGGGAGGTGATCCGGGAGATGATGGTCAACCGGAAGACCTTCGACGCCGTCGCCGACGTCATCCGGGAGGACTCGGAGTTCTCCACGAACTTTTTTATAAAGCTCGTGCAGGAGACCTGCGCGTCGGTGGCCGGGGGCGCGGGAGCCCCGAAAGCCCCTAATGACGGGGGGGAGAACGATGCCCAGGGCGAGCAAGCGACTAGCCAGACGCCGGGAGAAGGCACGGAGGGTTCGGCAAATCCGGGGAACTCGACCAGCGCTCCCGGCACGACGGCGCAGGAGAAGAGCCAGAAGATCGCCCTGTTGGCCTCTCCTCAGGGGTGTGCGCTGCTCAAAATTGTCCTTGACCAAAAAAGCAAGCGCCGCGCGTTTTTCGAGTACATGCAGCGGGCGTCCTCCGCGGATTGCCCTTCCGGCCCGGAGGAGCTCTTCAAGTCCTTCTTCGCGGGCATCCTGACGTCTCGTTTCGTCTTCCAAAGCTTTGGGCTGCGCCTGGTGGAGGACGACGCGGCCGAGGCCTCCACGGCGACGGAGATCTCGCCCGACGATAACGAGGTCGACATCCTCTGCGGCTGCTTCGCGCGCTACGGCATCACGGTGGTGAGCGGGAATGGGGGAAGCTGCATGGTGGCTAGTCTGATCCGCGCCCTTCGGCCGCGGTACCGAACCTTTGAGGGGTCCCTCAACCGGCGCGATCGCGGCGCGCCGTCGGGGTCCCGTGGGATGAAACGGGGGAGGGACACCCGGGAAGGCGACGACGCCGCCGCCCCCGGTGCGTCCGCCCAGCAAAACCAGCAACCCCGCACCGAGGCCAACGCGGTGGGTTCGAACAGCCAGAAGGAGGAGGCGAAGCCCGACGCCCAGACCTCCCGCGCGCCGGCGAGCCTCGAGGACTACCAGATCCCGGAGCCGCCGGCGGACTGGCGGTTTTTCTACGCCGTGGCGACGTCGTTTTCGTCCGGGCAGTATTTGCTCTCCGGGATGAACGCGAACGCGAATGCGAATGCGCCGAAAGAGGCCTCGGAGGAGGCCTCGTCCCCTGCCGTCCTCACCCGCATTCAACTCCTCGCGGAGCACATCGTCGCGTGCCGGACGGTGCAGGTGATGATCCCCCACTTCGCGGACGCGATCCTCGCGGCGGAGAAGAACCCGCCGGGGGACGCCGCGCACGAGGCCTTCGTCGCGCAGTGCTCGCAGCTCCTGAAGGAGCTCGCGAATCGGGTGAAGGAGCTGGTGGTGCACAACTACGGCAACTACGTCGCGCAGACCTTCTTCCTGGAGCTCGCCCCTCGCGCCGTGCCCGGGTCGGAGGTGGAGAACACCCTGCGGATCGCCTTTGACGCCATCGTCGCGAATATCTTCAGCATGAGCATGCAGAAGTTCGCGTCGAACTGCGTCGAGCGTGCGATTATCGCGTCGGCGAACGTGGCGGAGGGCCGGCAGATCATCCTCCGTCTCGCGAAGTCCTTGCTGGAGCGGGGGGAGATGCTGATGGTGCAGGTGGCCTCGCACCAGTTCGGGAATTACGTCGTGCGGCATATCTGCGAGCAGCTGACGGCCTTCGCCGCGGGCGAATCCGCGACGATCAGCGACGGCGAGCGGCAGGAGGCGGGGGCGCTGGAGGGGCAGTTCCTCACGTGGCTCTCCGCGCACCGCACGGAGCTCCAGCAAACACCCTACGGCGTCGGACTGGTGAACTGGATGAATAATAAACGGAGGTCGTCCGCTTAGATGGGAGCGCGTGAGAGGGGTTTATAGAGAATGGAGGGGGGAGGGGGAGAAGGAGAAGGAGGCGAAGGCCTGCGGCATAGGTGTGTGTGTTTGTGTATAATAAGAGAAAAGTGAAAAATAAGAAATAAGGGAGGAAGGGGGTGGGGAGTCGCCCTGTGCTTCCTTCGTGGTAGTCTTTTCCTCCCCCTTCCTTCCCCTCTCTTTCTTTTCTTCCCTGTCTGTAGTTAGTGCGGAGGGTGCGAAAAGAAATGGGAAGGAGGTCTGATGGGGATTATTAAGATAAAAGTATGTTAGTAAAGTGGGATGCTTGTCCTTTTCGTTTCCTTTTCCCCCTTAAGTATGTCAAATATATCTGGTAGCAAGCACCATTGCATGAATACAAAAGTAGGTGCATTGTATGGAGTTTTTTTTATAAAATAATTTGGTAAGTAGATGTCAGGCCCATGCTTTCGTGTTAAGAATATTTACATCCCACGTGTCGTATGTTTTCGCTACCATAAATATTCCGTATAGTAGTGCTAGGTTTATCACTTTCTCCTTACATGGAAGTCTTGAATTGTATGAATAATCTGCCAGTCTTTTGTGTTTTTTTTCCTTAAATTTGTGGCGTACATTTGTCTTAGTCCTTACCCCTCCCTTTTTATGGTTTACGTGTAGAGAAAAAATTTAGCCCATTAAACCTTTCAACGATATCAATTAGCGTTTGAATGTTATTTCGAAATTGGGGAATCGGATTCGTGATTTACTCTCATGAATAAAACTCTTCGTATTGACCCTTAATAATGATGTGAAGATAATAGAAAGTAACCAATTAAAACATATTTAGATATCATCGGATTTCGCGGAGTTATACCACAGGAAATAAAGTTTCGGTGTACATACTATCTATACCCATCTATACATTTAACGAACCGTAAGCCTCTATCTCATGTGAGCACTATGCTCTTATGGTTTGCCTATGTGAGTGGGGTGTGAGGAGCACCATTTCCATTTTATTTATCTAATATTTTTCCTCTTTCAAAAATACAATATTTCAGATTTAGATGTCTTGGGAAAATAAGCATCCCCCAAGTCCTTTTTTTTTTCGATACTAAATCATCTAGCTAACAGTTATTACATTTTAATTTTTTTACATAAGGTATCCGCATACTAGTACCTTCCCTTCACATTCATTTCAGAGCGTGTTACTCTTCTTGCCTTGATATTACATTGAGAGGTTTATTAGTGTGTGATCATCTGGATTATATTTTAAAAAGCTCTCCTTTTACGTTTTGGACTTTCTTTTATACCGTCGAAGTAAATGGATGACCTTTCGGTAGACATTGGAGCTTATGACATAGAAGCTGATGAGGAATACTCCTCTTGGATTACTTGGTTTTGTGAGCTCAAGGGAAACGAGTTCTTCTGCGTCGTTGATCGAGAATTCATAACTGATGAATTCAATCTGACGGGTCTGTCAACCATGGTGTCGTTTTATCATTACGCTTTGGATATTATTTTGGATATGGAGATGTTGAGCAATACCGAGTTGGCGGAGGAGCAAAGGCGGTTGGTAGAAAGCTCAGCAGAGACGTTATACGGACTCATTCATGCCCGTTTTATTACCACCAATAGAGGATTAAAGTTGATGGAGGAAAAGTTCCTCCAGGGTGAATTTGGTGTTTGCCCACGGGTCTTTTGCGGTGGTCAGCCGGCCCTACCGGTCGGGCAGAGTGATATCGTGCGTGAAAGTTCTGTGAAGCTTTTTTGCCCTAAATGCCAAGATATTTTCTATCCTCGATCAAGTCGGCATAAGACGCTCGATGGTGCCTTCTGGGGTACCACGTTTGCGCACCTGTTGCTAATGAACATGCGCGAGAATGGCTTAGTTATTACGAAGCCGATACAGAAGTACGTCCCGCGAATCTACGGCTTTCGGATACGAAAGCCGGAATCAGACACGGATGAAAACAGGGAGGATAGACAACAAGCTGAGGAAAGGATTCCTGAACATCTATCCATCTCTACAGGCGTTGCTTGCGAAACCGCATCTCCTGATATTGCGGTGTTGTCTTCAATTCCGAATGCTTCAAAGTAGACACTCGATTTAATGGGAAAAGAGGTAGTCTACGCCTTTTTACCGCGCCAAATGCGGGTTGGGCAGCATAGTTATAGATTAAGATTGTAGCGGCATGTGAAAGCAAGGAAGAAACATTGCTAAAGATTATCGCAACTAAATGACAATTAGCATTGCGGATAGAGATTGAACGTGGAGTGAGATGCTAGTTATATAATACTGTCTAGAGAGTATTAAGTTACTCATGCTTTGTGTGATGGAATCATTTTTCGGAAATGTTTTGATGCATTAACAGATAGGCATAAGTCCTGATCATATATTTTAACTTGCTTCTTTTTATTAACCACAGAAATATGTCAGCGGTGATCCAGAGGATTTTAAAGCGTAAGTAAAAACTGACTCACTAGACATTCATATCCTTGATTTGAGTATCTCTGACCAAAAAAGTTTTAGCGAGTCTGTAGTTAACATTTCCAATAGCTTCTCTTATGTCTGAGGTCCCTAGCTCCGAGGCGGCGACAAATCCCACGCCCCAGACGGGCAGCCTCGCGACGTCGGGTTCGAGCGGATTGTCCCCTCAGCGACGGAACGGCGGCGGTGGGAGGTCGTTTAGACCGCGTGAGATGAGGGGGGGTCGAGGTGGAAGGGGCCACGCCGCGCGTAAAACGCACCGCCCGCGCGCTGGCAAGCGGCCTCGGGAAGAGGCAGCGCCGCCAACCCCCATCGACGGCGTCAACCCCCCCCAAAACGAGGAGGCGGGGGGTGAGGAATCCTCACCAGGGCAGCAGCCTCAGCAAACCCCAGCGAAGACAATTTCCGCGTTTACGATGCTCTATAGGAGGCTGGAAAACGCCTCACAAATCGCCGCCTACATCCAGGAGCACGTCTCGGACAAGGTCTTCCACGATCCCAAGCATGTCAACAGGCTTCTACAGGCCCTCAGTAACCGCCCAGAGGCTCTTTACGAGGAGCTGATGCACAATTTTAAGAGCGAAGTGGCTTTTCTACTAGAGAAGCTTGTTACGTTGTATACTTTGAACTCAAAAACTTCTATGACTCCGCAAGCACATGAATTTATCATCCGCTGTGAGCAGCAAGGGGTCCGTGCAGCGGCATGGGGGGCAGATCTTCGGACGATTAGCGGAATGGAGCCTTCATTGCTGACGCCACGGGAGCTTCTTAAGCGGCTTTCCACAGTCGACATCGTTGGCCATCTTCAGCGTCGAATTGAGCTCTGCAGTGAGGTTGATGCGATGAGTGGGTGTGTGAAAAAAATGGAGAGTCTCTTCTCTCCATCGGAGGATGGCTTAGATGAGAATAATATAACCTATGCGAGCCAATGTCAGCTCAACAGTAAGCTGATTTCTAAAGCTCGGCGTTTGCTAACAGCTCCCAGTGGTGCTCCGAATCAGGAGGCGGCAGTGGAGGCTCATGAAATGGACAACGACCCTACTGGTTTAGAGGATTCTACCACGCAAGGCGACGGCAAGAACGCTCCAGGAATGATTATTACGCTGACATCAGAGCAGCGGGATCAGTTTAAAGACGTTGTTGCCCGCGCCTTGCGTTTGTTTCAGCGCACCCTCGACTCCGCGCCGTCGTCGACAGGAACGCAGCAGCCGATTTTGAAATGGGGGCGCTTTGCTAATTGGTGCGCCGCGCATGACCTCATTCACACCGAGGATTTGGAAACGGTTCAGGAATTGGAGAGGCGGCGTAACGCCGAGATGCTTTCTCAAGTGAGCCAGTTAGAGACCGTGATGAAGCTGAAAACGCTGAAGGAGGGCAGCGAGGAGGAGCTGCGCGCACTGGTTGATGAACTATGGCGAAATGGCGGAAACAAATGCCTTCGACCGTGCAGTGTAGATGTGCTTTCCTGCCTTGCAACCGCTGCATCTGCAGAGCACGTTTCTCAAGATCTAAAATCCCTGATCGCAGATCGGCTTATTAAGACCCAGACGTTTTTTGCCAATCCGGAGAACGGAGAGTCAACGGAAAAGATTCAACTGCCTAGAAGGGCCCTTCGCTTCGTTAATGAACAGCGCGACAGGCAGCAACGTGAGATTACGTCTAACCAGCGCCTCGCCGCTGAGACGTACTCATCGGATGAAAATGAAGAATAAGATGTGGGCATTGAACAGACTACACGAAGCGCGCTACTTGCTTCTATTTGGATCCTTATCATTTGCAGTTGTCGTACTAATGTTATTTAATTGATGATAGTACTACTACTGATGAATAGACCATGCATGCTTAAGACTATAATGAAACATAATAATACGTTTAAGAAATTCATGGCGTCTGGTTAGTTCTATATGGACACTATCAGTAAGACTTTTGTGGTCGATACTTCCTTTTGCCCAGTTGTTTCTATCATTAGTCTCAGGTCATTCGTGTTTTTCGCGAAATTTATACGACATATGGCTAGCTTGATGGATACTCTACCATGCCGATTTATTTTCTAATACCTAAATAAATAAAAAGAAAATGAGTGTGAATACAACTTGTCCATTACATAAGGTTTAGAAAACAAATGTACTGAGGAATGGAATATTTTCACCCTACTGCCAATTCCTATGGATGTTACTACTGTCGTTGTTGAGAAATCGGTTATGCTGCGATAAAAGGCCTAAGTGTTGTATTTTCCATAGCCCTTAAGATAAGGGTGAATGGTAATTAGAAAATAAGATTTAAAGCAAACTGATTGACTTAGATGAGCTTATTAGGTATTGAAAAATTAAATCAGGGTCTTTCGCGGATTGTCAGTACCCGGCGTCGCCCTGAAACTCGCCGGCAGTACGTTGAGCGTCTCACAAAGGGTCGAGTTTTCCGTATCGGCACCCTACACAATAGAGAGCTAACGGAGGAGGTTCTGCGGCGTAATCGTCGGGGCTTCACCAACGCGCAGCTCAATACTGTCGCCTTTGCGCCCTCGCTTTATCACTGGCTGTTTCACCGCTGCGGGATCCCCTTCGCGGAATCGCAGCGCCTCGTCGAGCAGGGGAGGCTTCGCGTCGACGATGTCGTCGTTACGCAGCCGCGCGATTTGGAAAGCCAGCTCGAGTGGTCGACCTTTCAGCGGCTGGATATTCAACTCCGCCCCTTCCACAGTTCAGACGAGATAACGTGGGTTCCTGCGCTCAAACGAGCCCTCCACCGTAGCTATCAGTTTTTGTATATCGACCGCGGCATTTCACTCTCCTCGGAGGAAGCGAATCCGCGCAGCTTCATCCATCGCGTCATTGCCGCAAGTGTGGGGAAGAGCTCGTCTTCGGACGGAAACAATCGCGGTGGTCGGGCGGAAACCGCCAGGCTCAGCCCCGAGGCGGCCTTAGGGCTGAACGTCCTACGGCCAATCGGCTTTATTGATGGTATCAAAGGTCTCGGAATCATCTCAAACGATGTTTCGATGATCCGGAACTGGAATAATGAGTTTTTGGGGAATTACGGCATCTACGATCTTCGTTTCCCGCGAGGGGCGCCGGAGGAGGTGATCCACAACGCCGCCGAGGATATCGCGAAGACTTTGAAAGAGGGCATTGAAGCGCAGCTTGCATCGCTCCCGGGTGCTCCTTCAGTTCCGTGTGTGTGCGCGGTGAAGCCGTCTCCGCCACGAGAGCAGGATTTGGTCTTGGAACTGCACCGCGACATGGCACTTCGATCGGAGCGAATTCTCGTGAGTACCCCTCTCATGCCGTATCGACTTGTCAAGCGTCTTCAACGCGCGCAGTGTTTAATCACCTTGGTTCGATCAGGGCCGTTTGTACTAACGCAGCCATTGGTGCAATCCCGATCCCCTCGTCCTCTCTCGCCGGCCGAGCTTGGAATTTTATTTACCTTCGAGAGGCGTTTAAAAGTGAATCGAATGATTTTAAGTCTGAGGCAGTTTGGGAAAGAGGATTGAGCAAGGAAGGCGAAACTAGCGAATATCCATCCATCAATATTATGATTTGATTGAACTTGTTCTTCTTAGGTCTTTCAGCGAACCGATGAGAAGATGACTGCTTCCAGGATATGCGATTTTTAAGAAGAATAAAGAGGTTTTGATACGTATTCACATGAAAATACATTTATAAACTGATTTCTATGGCACCTTTCTCCTCTTCTGTACCATTGAAAGGAGAAAAATTTTACCCACGTTTTTTTTTTTTATTGTTCTGAGGTCACTGAAGATTAGGTGTGAATTGCATCACCTTAGTATACATTCCCCCTTACCACCACTCTCTTCATATTGCTGTAGATTTAAGGAGAAGCGAGAATAGTCTGTCTAGGTTGAACTATGTCTTGGGCTTCTTTACTGTCCAAGGATAAGGGAAAGCCAATCGACTTTGGGGCTCCTCAACAACGTGTGTACGTGAAGAGTGACACAATAGACGAGACTGAGCGGCGGCTTAATAATCTCGGACATGAAACTGTTTCCAATATCACCCTTCCTGCCTTTAAAAAGGGGCTATTGGTGCTTGATGCGAATGCGATTATAAAAGGGATGGATAACTTTCTTTCCATTTCAGATGCCCTCGTTACCACGGCCCAAGTCATCACTGAAATTCGAGATCGAACCTCTCGCGAGCTTCTTGAGAGGATTTCAAGTTTAATTGTGGTTCTAGATCCCACCCCAGACTCCATTCACGCTGTAATCGAGTGCGCGACAAAGACGGGTGATTTAGGAGCGCTCTCGCGGACAGATATCCGAGTCTGTGCGCTCGCCTTAGACTGCTGCAAGGCGGCGAAGATGCTCAAGCCCTCGATTCAACCCCTCATGCCCGAGGTGAATCCACACTCAAAGGAGATTGACGTTATCAGCGATGAAGTTACCGATGATGACGACGAGCACGAGGAAGATGAGGAGGGCGAGGATGACGACGCTGAGCCCACGGCTCTGAACGGAGACGGCGCCGACAGCGACGAGGGTGAGTGGATCACGCCGGAGAATATTCACGAATTTCAGATGGGCGACAACGCGCACCGCCGCGGTCGCACCGTGCAGACCTTTGACGGCGGCATCGCCTGTGTAACGTCGGATTACGCGATGCAAAACACGCTTCTTCACCTTGGCATTCCCATTGTCGGAGTGAGCGGGATGCGGATTCGGGAGCTTCGTCTATGGCTGCTCCGCTGCACGGCCTGCTTCACCCTCATCAGCGATACGACGCGGCAGTTCTGCCCTTCTTGCGGCTCCGGCGATACCCTTCGCCGCGTGAACTATGTTGTTGATGCCGACGGCAAGAAGCAGCTTTTTATCAACTTTAAAAAACATATTAGCACACGTGGGACGATCTACAACCTGCCGAAGCCGAGGGGTGGAAAACGGGGTACGAACCGGACCCTCGTCTTGCGTGAGGATCAACTCGCGCAGGTGATCAAAGGCACGTCAGGAGCTAAAATAAAGGAACGGCAGGCCAATTTCACAGGCGTATCCGACGATTTAGCGGCGTTTGGGGAGCCTGTGCGGCATAAGAAACGAGATTTCACGGAGCCGAAGACGATGTCATCCTATCACAGGTACAACGTTAACGAAAAAAGGAAACTTCGGGCGGCGCGGAAAAAGTAGCGCCGAGCGTTGTCTATAGCCTTCGCTTCTTTTATTCATTACTATTATTATTTGAGACTGGATAAATGACAGGCCGTCGATACGGAATGGCTTTTATGTCTAGGGCACGTGTAATATTTTCTCGTTGAAAATAAACTAAAAAAATAATATTGCTTAGGAAGGTCTAAGTGAGAATTAAAAGAAATTTTTGGGGATACGCCTTTCTCTTTGCAACCTATCTATGATAACCTCGATAGATGGGAAGAGAAGAGTGAATTTTTGAGAGAGGAGCACAATGCAAATGTATCTGCAATGGGAAACACCTCTTGATTCTTTTTCCTCTTATTATTACTATTTCTACTTAAGATGTAACTGTCTCACAGATCTATACGATATATAGGCCGTCCAAAGTGACCAAAATTAAAAGAAGATCACTTTATATCGTGTCTTAGTTGTTTTAGAATCATAAAAAAAAACATTGCAGACAAAAGGATGACCTTAAAAAAGCCCATGAACAAATATATCAGGCGTTTTTGCTCATTCGTCGCTGGGTTTCATGCGATTACGCTGATTGTGCCCTTCATGTACTCCCGCTTCGGCCGTGATCGCTTCTTTGAAGCGCATTGGGAATACAGCACACCTGTTTTTAGACATCGCAAGACGTATTGGAAGTTCTGGGATCCAACATTTCGCACTCCTATTCTAACGGAGGAGGAAAATCGTTGCCTTGGGGCGTGGCTGCAGCTTATGGAGGCACCTGCACCGCAGCCGATGCAGGACCTCTCGCCGAATATCCTAACGCATGACACCATGGCCCTCTACACTGGGCTCACAGAACTGCAGTGCGGGATCTACATTGTGCAAAACTGTTTTAATAAAATCACCCCGTACCTCGTCGAGTTGCGAAGGGAAATTCAAGATGGCGTCACGTTCCTTCATTTTAAGCTGGAATTTGATATAGAGGCACGCATACCATTTACGTCGTGGCGCTTTTCCTGCGGCCGTCTGCCGTCGTCGGTCTCGATGCAACTAGGAAGGACAGGTTCTAAGCCTACCGACCCGCTTGTCATTGCCTCGGTGGAGAATCACTGGTTTAATGGGCCTATCTGGTCTTACCAGACGCGTTCTGCACCGTCTCTTTTTGGTGATATTGGGGATCTCCTTAGATGCTATAACGCCTTTATGTCTGTTGTGCTTGTGCAGAGTGCGATTCCTATCAAGCGAAGCGTTGATCAGACGCGGGCATGGCTGTCAGGGATCGTGGCAGACCTGCAAAAGGAGCAGGAAAAGCAGATTGTCATCTAGATCTTTAATTGACAATACTCTCACCGAAGTTTCGAAAGACTGCCACGGAACAATATTTCGATTATTATTATTATTGATATTTTTATTGCCTTTTTAGTATTCTAATTTCTTCATTAAGAGAACCTTCGGTATCACCGCGTCATTTTTTTTACTTTATACAATTGTATTTTACAATATTTTGTCTCTTTTCCGCGATATGAACTTCGTAAATATATTTTTGTATGTATGCTCTTGAGATTATTATGTTTCTTATGTTCCCCATAGCTTTCTTACTGTAGTTAAAATTAATCGTAGGATTCTAGGCATACAAATATAGGTGTTCTCTAGCTTTTACCGTCCGGTCTGAGTATAACTATCCATCAACTGAGTGGCATCCTCCGAATCTCCCACGGGGTGATTCCTTCTTTTGTTTCTATTGGTGTTGGTTTGTCCGGGGTGTTTACCTATCTTTTAGACCCAACGGAGAAGTTGCGCCATGCTTCGCCGCACGCTTAGCCGGTTCATGGCGTCGGAGTCGATCGGCCTCGCGCATCCGGATGTATTGTGGGGGCATATGCAAGGCCAGTACGCCGGTCCGGGCTGGGCGTGTTACCTGAAATCTCTTCCCATGGAGTGCTTCATGATGCAGGGCGGTTCCACCATGACCAACCTCAACGACCGCGAGGGCGCCTACGTCGATCCTGAGGATCCCCGTCATCCCCTTGCGATGATGCAGTTTGGCCCTACCGGCCAATACGACGGCTCGCTGCTGGAGCTCACGTGGGGAGATTATGGCACCGTCTCGCGCGGCTCTCGCCTGATGCAGGTGCTTTACGACGCCTACCTCGAGCCCTTCTCGATGAATCGCGTCTGCGCGCAGCTCTACTTCTACCAAAAGGTGCCGAACAACTATCATGCCTCGGTGGAGGCTTCGGCGGAGTACATTGGGCAAACTGCCGCGCTCATCGGGCAGGTTGTCGTCGGCATCGGTAGCTGCATCATGGAAGGGGTAACGGTGAAGGGCGATACGAACTGCGTTTACATCGCGGAGGGGGTGCAAATTTTAGAAAACACCTGCATCGTCAGCGACGCGCCAACGGATCTGCTTGCGTATCAACGTCATGAGCTGCTCAACCCCTATCAACAGTGGGATGGGATGGATGGGGTTTGCCGCATCATGCCAAACACGATTATCGAGCCGAACTGCTTCCTCGATAGCTGCTCGATCGGCAGCTTCAACCGTATTGGGCATAACACGAAGATCATGAAAGGTGTGGTAACGGGGATTATGGTGCACATCCTGCCAGGTAGCGTTGTTACCGCGGATACGAAGATTAATGACGGCGAGATATGGGGCGGCGCACCGGCGCGGAAAGTCGGGGATGTCGGCAAGTTCGAGTGGAAGCGACCGTACTACCCCTCGCTGCTACACAAGGAGAGTGTGAACGAATCTTACCGAAATATGTCGCGCTACGGTGATCAGGTCGTGCACTTCGAGAACGCTATGGGTGAGCTGGAGTCTTTGATGATCCGATACGAAGACGACATCGACCCCGAAACAAAGGCGAAGATACGCGATTTTGAGGAGGGCCGAGAGCCCTTTCACCACATGGTAACGCGTATCACGCAGGGATGGTCGCCCGCCGCACGGCCGGATGAGCGAAACTATAACCTGACGCCACCCCTCCCCGCCGTTAAGCTCTATGCGGAGCATGATAAGGACTCCAGTGATAGTGATCTCCACGGTACTTATAAGGATATTACCAACTTTTTCAATGATTTTAGATGGTAAGATGCCTTATGGTTGTTAAAAGAGAAGGGGTGGGAAGGGGGATCTGTTTTTTCTTCTTCTCCAACGTTTCGATTTGAGCGATGTATTTTGTCATTACATTTACACCCCAGCTCTAATTAGTCTAGACGGTTGCAATATTCACGTGCTTTCCACCCTCATTAGTAGCAGTAGAGTAGTATATGTAGTTTGAAGAATAATGGGGGTGAGGAGGTGAGGAAATTGATACAATAGAAAGCATTATCCATTTCTTCTTAGTATTTATAGGCATTACTCTGGTAGAATCCTTTGGGGCTACTTCTTTCGATTTATAAAGTTGATTGCTCTCCTCCCATTTGTTCATTATTATTAGTGTTCTTTTTATTAGGAACTGTTGTTGGCATGGCCGCTTGCCATTACCGCTATTTGTGTTTTGATGATTTCCCTTTTGCACGATTAATAGTGCGCTAGTGAAAAAGTAGCTATTAGAGGAGGCGAATGAATATGTGCCCGCTCTTTTTTTGCAGCTCTTATCAATGAGAAACCCAAAAACTCTATTACTTTTGCGAAGTTCTAGAAACATTGCTTCTAAAATTTATATTCTTCGTTTCTATAAAAATGTATATATTTGCGTGCTCTTCTTGTATTCATGCTTACTCTAGCGTAGATAAGACATAGAAAGGAAAGTGAAGCAAAACGGCAACGTTCTAATGTTAGATCCCGAAATGATAGATTTTGACGCACTGTCCGTAGAGACTTCTCCTGCTTTTAGAAGTAGCGCAGTTTCGGGAAAGATCGACGCTTGGGAATTCGACTTTCCCGTCAAACCCTGTAGTGCTATCGAGGTACGTGGTCTTTTTGAGGACCTTCATGATAAGGTTCAGCGGCTTGAAAACGATTTTGTGCGTATGCAGAATCGGTTAAAGCGATCAAACCAACATGGTCACAGTCACTGCGCGCAACTTGCTGAGGTATGCAAGGATTTAGAAAAATATTTTTTGCGCGATTCTAACGTATTTATCACAGACCTTGCAGAGAAAAATGGCTTAGAGCAATCCCCACAAGACTCATCGTCGATCCCCGACGCGTTGTCGGATCCCGTGAAGAATCTCCTCCGCAACTTTAGGGAGGAAATTGAGCGGCAGGGGGAGCGGACGGAGCACCGGCTGAATCAAATGGAGGCTAATCTCACCGAATTCAAGCAGACTATTGTGCAACGCCAGGACCAAGTTCTCTCACAGGTTAAAATGAGCGTTGAGAAGCACGTAGAGAATATGCTGCAGCGCTTCTCACTGGAAAGAAGCGCAAATTTAGAGGATTTACATCAACCTCTTAGAGATCGTATTGAAATGCTAGAGCATGAAATCACGCGCAGTTTGGATCGGGCCCAGTCCTTCTGCAATGAGAACATTGACATACGTATTCAGGGGCTCCGGGCGGAACTTACTGAGAGTACTGCGCTGAAGATGGCTTCGTCTGCCAAAGTTGAGAGTCTTTGTCAATGTGTGCGGGCCCTGGAGGTCTCCATGCAGGAAACGATGGATAAATGGGATAGGCAACAAATGCAACTATACCAAAATGTTCATGAAGCTCAATTGCATATTCAACACCAGCAAGACGAACTTAACTACATGAAAGAAACAATAAAGGAGCAATGTGAGCAAATCACTGGACTGCAGCTGAATTCTCCTTTGGATGGGGCCTTTAATGAAATCAAGGACTGGCTCACAGATTTGGAACAACGCGCAGTCAACCATGGTGGTATGCAGAAGCAAATGCAAAGTATGGAAGCTGAACTAGTGGAACTTCGTAAAGACCTTTACTCGGCAATCTTAAAGACGAATGACGATGAATCGAATTGAGCTTCGCGTGAAAGTATTGCCTTTTTTCTGTCACATCTCATTTAATCACTGTATTCATTCACAATGCACATTCATCCCCATTGTGGATGAAGAATATATTTCGCCATAGATTTATTATCCCCTTCATTGTTATAAATTTTATGCTCTGTTTTCGTTTTTTAGATGAGATATTTGGATAGGTGTCATTGATGCCGCCTGTGTTCTAGCCAACGAAACACAAAGAAGTAAAAATTCCGCTTCTTCTTCAGAATAGCATATATTGTTACTATTTTTATTAATAGTTCGGTTAAATATGTGAAAACCTAATATTTGATTTGTTCTTATTCAATTTTTTTTCTTTCGGACACCTAAGGTCTGTATATATGTATAGAAAGAAAGGGGGACTTTTGAACACGGAGTTTATATTTGGCTAACGGCTGTAATCGGAAGCAATTTTACAACATCCACTAAATGTACACACAAAAAGAGGAGCTTAGTATTGGCGACAATGTCCTTAACAAACTGAAGAAAGACTTTCAGGAGGTCATGGAGGCCCTCAAGGAAGAAGAGGGCCATGAGTACTTCCAGGCGGAGTATGAAAGGATTTATCTTGTGCTTAAGAAAAGCCATGAATCGGAGAAGATGCTGATCGCGGAATGCCAGAAAATGACGCAGGACCTTCTTGGCAACGCTGCGAAGATGCAGGCTGCGGTAAAACTATCTCAAGGTGATCATAGCATGATCGAAGCCCTAAAGCGAGAAATAGAAAAGGCATGGCAAGTCGTCGACAGCGCGAATGATAAGGACCAACGGGCTCGAGAAACAGTCGTCTCGCTTCGGCAGGAAATCGCATCGCTGCAGTCGCTCATCGAAGAAGGATCCACGCTTACCTCAGACAACACGTCGAATTTAGATCACTTGAAGATGGAAACCAAGCGACTACAATCGGAGTGCGAAGAAATGTCTAAACGAAATGCCAAGTACTCCAAAAGTGTTACCGAGTTGAAGGCTCAAATAAGGGAGGCTGAAGAAAACATTCATAGCTACGAGGAGGAGCTTGCGCGTTTGGAGGATCATTACAAATTGACGAATCAAGAATACAATCGCGAGCGGGGGGCACGGGAGCGCGCCGAATATCAGTGCAAAGAACTCCTTTTAGTCCTCAGAACAAGGGAAAATGAATTAACAACTATACAGGAGCGTCAAAGGGTATTAGAAAAAAGCATCTCGGATTATCGTTCTGAAATTAATGTAGCCTTGGAAAAAAAGCAGGTCTTGGAGAAGAAATTGGAGACAGCTGACCGACAACTTTTTCATACGCAGCAGTCTTGCAACGATAGCGTCGACACAACTATGAGTCTCAATGAGCGACTTCAGGAAATGAATCGGAAGATATCAGAGCTAGATCGAAAAATCCTTGAGGCAGAGAGTGAGCACGAGCGCGTTCAGCGCATCAAAGACCGGGATATCCGTGAACTCGGGCGGTTGCAACAGCAGAATGATAGCATTCGACGAGAACAAGAAAATGTATTGCACCAACGCGATCAGGTTCGCAAGCGGATTGAATCGCTGGTGACGGAAAGAGAGAACTTTGAGAAGGCGCATACTATCATCCTTAAGGAGTGTGCCGATATCGAGAAAAAGGGCGAAAAGGAGGTTGAGAAGCAGAATGCCATCAAATCCCGCATCCAAATTGAGACCGAGAATCAAAAGGAGCTTGAGGGATTCATCCAAGAGCAGCGCGAGATAGAGGCAGGTCTTTTAGAAACCCTATCGCGGTTTGAGAAGGAAACGACGCAGTGCGTGGATGAGAGCTCACAGGTTGCAGCTGATCACCTCAACACGCAGGATGAGCTCCTCATGGCCAACGCGTCGGTTGAAGAGACGAAAAAGCATATTGAAGAAAGTGAAACAAATCTGTCGAAGCAACAAAGTGCGTACGAGCAGGTCCGCGCGGAGCGTAACCAGTTCTCCAAGAGGCTCATTGAAACTCAAGACGAGGTTGTCGAACTCAAGCAGAAGTTCAAAATGATGGATCACCAGCTGTTACAGTTTAAGGAGGAGCTTCAGATCAAGGAGCAGAAGGATCAGGAAGAGCTCTATACGCAGAAAAAGATATCGGAGCGGCTAGCGAAGGCCCAAAAGCATGTGGATGAGGAGGTAATGCTTTTTGAGGCGACGAAGACGAAGTCTGTCTCAATCGGGTTGAGGATTAAGCAGCTAGTGAAGATCATCAGTAACTGTGATCAGGATCTTTCGGCACGACAACAGCAGCTCCTGAAGGTCACACATAATCGTGATATGCTTGGCACGCAGTTGGTCCGGCGCAATGACGAGATTGCACTACTCAACGAAAAGCTTCGATTGCAGCATGAGGCGTTAGTCGCGGGAGAGGCCGCGTATCGGCAGAGGGTAGGGGACCTGCGTCTCCTGAGGTTTAAGATCTTCGAGATCGGACGTCAAGCGAACCTCGCCAACTCACGTCTTCGGGATTTGAAAGTGGGTAAGGAGAACCTACGAAATCTAAGACGGGAACTTGAGATGGAGAAGACAAAGGCCATCGCACTGGCCGAGGAGATCGAAGACCCGCAAAAGCAGTCTAGACGGAAGATAGAGGGTAAGGATCCGTCGATTGAGGACCTCCAGGAAAGGCAACGAGTCTTGAGAAAGCGGCTCATTTCTAAATCCGAAGAATGCCTAGAAAAGGAACTTGTTCTAGATGAAAAGAAGCGTCTTGTGACGGAGCTCCAAAACGTCATTTCCAATCAGCTCGGACCGGAGGTAGTCCGGCACCTTAATAGCTGTCATCACGAATTGCAAAAGCGGGCCACATCGATGAAGGCAAAGGCCTCAGAGCTGAATATGACCACCACCCACATTTCAGAGTTAAAATACGAAACAGAGCGCCTTCGTCGCGAGCTGCACGACATGAAACGTAAGTTTTACGAGGTGAAAATCAAGAATGATACCATGGCGAATACCTTTTTTATAGACGACCCGCGCAGCTTACGAAAGCAGCGCCAAAAGAATGAATCAAATTCTTTCGATACCATAGTAAATGGGAAACCCCCCGCTTTATCGAAGCGAAACAAGTTCTAAGCGGCAAGCCTTTTATGCTTCTCACCAATGCGCTTTAGAAACGCTTATATCCTTATCAATTTTTATTTCAATCCAGCATGAATGCGTGCATATGAAAATGAATAGGATTAGGTTTGATATAAGGGTAACAAAGCAAAATGGCACAACGCAAAAATTAAGCTTTATGCGTTGTATTCATGTAAATTAATACTCTAATGCGTTCTTCACAACCGTTGTTTCAAAGGAGCGGTTTCTCATTGCATTTCAAAATTGGTTTAGCCAGGGAAACACGCCTGATGAATGCATCTAATGTTCAGTACGTACATTGTAAATTATTCAAGTAGGTGCGCTTTCTCCTAGGCGTGTGTACATATACATGTTGATTGAAAATGTGCTGCCTATCTCTGTATAGGTCTCTCAAATTGACAACCAAGGGAATAATCTGCCAAGTGCCAGAAAGCATGTTAAAAATTCACGGTTGATCTCGTGATACGGATTTGATGCATAAAAATGAGATACCCAGACACTTGCTAGGCTTCTTTATCTTTTTATATCCACCTTTACTTTCTATACGATAATGATGTTTAGCTTTTGCATTCAATAAAAGGTTTACTCTCGAAGAATACCACCGAAGTCATGACGTCTATTGCATCCGGCTCCAAGGTCCTTCGCATGAAGGAGAGCGACGCGCAGAAGCTGCTGGCGATGAACTGCCACATCGGCACGAAGAACCAGAGCAATGCGATGAAGAAGTACATCCACAGCCGCACGAAGGAGGGGACGAACATCATCGACATGCACATGCTGTGGGAGAAGCTGATCCTTGCGGCGCGTGTGATCGCGGCGGTGGAGAACCCGCAGGACGTGTGCGTGTGCTCTGCGCGTCTGTTCGGGCAGCGTGCGATCTACAAGTTCTCGCAGCTGCTGGGCACGTCGTACAGCGAGGGGCGCTTCATCCCTGGTACGCTGACGAATCAGATCCAGAAGAAGTTCATGCAGCCGCGCGTGCTGCTCGTGACGGACCCCCGCACCGACCACCAGGCGATCCGTGAGGCGGCGCTGGTGAACATCCCTGTGATCGCGCTCTGTGATACGGACGCGTGCCTGGAGTTCGTGGACATCGCGATCCCGTGCAACAACCGCGGGCGGAACTCGATCGGGATGATGTACTGGCTGCTCGCCCGTGAGGTGCTGCGGCTGCGCGGGAAGGTCTCGCGTGCGGTGCAGTGGGACGTGAAGGTGGATCTCTTCATCCACCGCAACGCTGACGAGGTGCAGAAGTTCGAGGAGAAGGACGCCGCGGCCGCGGCTTCGCCCGTGCCTGCCGTCGAGGAGGACCTCGGCTGGGCTGAGCGCAACGACAACGCCTGGGAGCAGTAAGCTGGCAACCCTTCTTCCCCCCTCTCTCCCCGCACACATCCACGTTGGGGAGGAGGACGGGGCAGGGGATTGGTAAAAAAGCACAAGGATATTATGTGAGTCCATAAGGGTGTTCGAAGATGCATTCCGCATCCGACAACATTAGAAGTACTCATAAAATATTAAATCCCTTTTAATTGAATCAAAGGCACTTTCCTTTTTTTTCTAATATTATTATTTAAAAAAAAATATCAACTTTGTGACATTTTCCGTTCTGTCACAAATCCTGAATATGGTAGGTTTCGCAGTCTTTAGTTCCCGTTAGGGAAAGGATGATGGCTATTCATTTTCAAAATATTCTTTTCTTGCTTTCTTCTCTCTTCTTTTGTATATCGGATTTTTAGTCATCTCATATTTTCCTTTAAATTTCTTTTCCTAATCTATGACATTAGTGTTAACTATAAATAGACAATTTGGCATTCAGTTATATTCAGCTTGATGTATCGTTTATTACTATTGCATGTTCCTCAATGATATACTATGGGTTGTTTCTTTCTTCTTTGTGTAAACCTTCGTTGATAAGGGGTTACGCACATTTGAATTCTAAGCAAATAGGCTTAGTATTCAGTTATTTATCTTAGTACACAAAAAAACGAAGGAAAGTAAAAAATAAGAATATGGCTTGTAGGAAACCTCGATTGTTGAGTCCGGCAACAATCATCGTTGTGTGCCTTTTTGCGTTCACTCTTTTTGACTGCTCGGTGTTCGTGCCGAGTATCCCCGCTATGATGCCGAAAATCATTGACCTTTTATCTCACTATGGGACGTCTTTCGATTGTGAAGTTTGTGGAGCAGTTTTGGAGGGTATCGATATGATGCAACAAGCAGCCTTGAAAGCGATGAAGAATGGTGAGCCTTTTATAAAGCCACCTCGCAGCGGATCCGAGTGTCGAAATTGCTTTGATTTACAACATTCAACACAAGCATATATCAAGGGCTCGAAAATTGAGCTCACCCATGAAATGTACCATTATTGCCACAACATATTGGAATGGACACTCCATCTGTTTGAGGCAAGTAATAGCAAGAATGACGCTATCGTCTCGTTCGTATGGAAAAATCATCCTCTTTTTTATTATTATATTGTCGAGCAAATGCCGAAAAGCAATCGTGCCTTCTTAAAAAAACAACAAAGTATGTGTTCACCAAAGCCGTGCATCGCTTCATCAGTGGATGCGGAGGAAAGCATCACGTTTCACTTTCCTGAATCTTCGCTGGTGACCAGATCTTCCTATACGATTCCGTTGTACACATACACGTGGTTTCTGCGACATCCGTTAAATCCAATGCATCAAGAACGGTGCTATCAATTCTGCGAAGCGACACTGACCGTAAAAGAGCGCGTACAGTTGTTCTTATGGAGATTTTTGGTGGTCTGCAATGTGCACCACATTTTATACGCATGCCGCCATATCTATCCATGGCTTGTTCGGACCATGGCTGTCTTGACGTTTCTCTTCTCTAGAGCTCTTGGGGACTATGTCCCGATGAGCATGTATCTTCCTAAGACTAAAGACTTGGATATCCCGCAGCCCGGAGTTAAGGATGGTGGGTCGCGCAGTGATCGAAACGGAATCTCAATGAAAAGATCCAATTCGATTAACCAGTTGAATGGACATCATGGAGGAGGTGGCTCTAATTTAGCTTACCACCTAGATACCTACTACCAGACTCGACCGAGTCAGACTTCGAAGCGTAAGAAAAGATAAGAGCCCCACTCATTTGGGGTGTGCGCTTCTTTTGGTTGGTCAGAGATTGTATACACATTTTGTTCGAATTTGGTATTCTTTTTCATGTGGGTAAAGGATAGATTCATTGTTATGATTTATTCGAACATGAAGTCCAATTAAATACTCACTAGAAATTAAGATACACATCCCTACCGTGCTTTTATGTGAATTAATAATGGCCGACTTAGCCATTATGGAGACACATAGTTGTAGGGGTGTAGAAACATTAAGAAGATTGAAAAATATAAGTATCCCTTTTTAAATTATATTTATATGTTTTAAGTTTCAAACAACATAAGTCCGATGTCTATAGTTTTGTTCACAACCTATTTTTCCCATCAAATCTGGTTCGCAAAAAGATTTTTGAGAAGGACAACCAAGCCTGCAATCGGTCAGGCTTGCGTGTCAAAAAAATGGGAATTTAAATCATAATTGCGCATGTTGCAGAGACATAACATTTCACCAAGTTTCCGCGCGATCGGGAAAGGATGAAGACGTGTCTACTTTATCGTGTCTTTACCCCCCACCCCCCCACCCCTCTCCCCCTTCTCCCCTTCTTTTAGGAAACCAAGAACCACAACACAGAGTTCGATACGTGCCCGCCCTTTTCTACGTGTACGGCTTGCCCTTGCTAGAATTTTGGGGATGGCCACGGTGCACATCTTTGTCGGGCAGTGCGGGAATCAGCTGGGGCCGACCTTCCTCGACGTCCTCGCCTCCGAGGCCTCCACCAGCGGCGATGAGGCGTACCAGATGCGCGTCTCGTTGGAGCACTTTCGGCGGCACCCCTCCCCCCTCCCGCCGTCCCCCACCCCCTCGTCCACCGCCTCGGTGGCCCTCGCGAGCCTCCCGCAGCCGCGCTGTGTGATGGTGGATATGGAGCCGAAGGTGATGGAGCGGGCGATCGCGCGGGTGAACGGCCGCGTCTCCACCCCCACCCCCACCCCCTTTCCTTCTTCTTCCTCTTCTTCTTCGTGGCTGTTTCCAGGGGGGGTGGTGCTCCCCCCGCGGTACGGCCTCTCCCCCCGGCAGTGCGTGGGCCGGGGGGAGGGGAGTGGAAACAACTGGGCGTTTGGGTACCACCACCAGGGACGGAGCCGGC
>AIHY01000041.1:0-27254 GCA_000331125.1 Phytomonas serpens 9T
GGGGGCGGCTGCGCGTGGCGTGCGTGCCTCTGGACGCAGCTGTGGTGGTCGAGGCCGTCGAGGCCGAGGAGCGGGAGGCGTTCACGCGGTGGGTCGGGCTTGGGGGGCGGGGGATGGCGTCGTGGGTGGCGCTGGAGGGCGCGCCGGCGGAGCAGGAGGTCGCGTGGTGCGATCCGGAGGTCGTGGCGGAGGTTTCGGCCGCGGCGTGGCGCTCCAATCCCCTTCACACAGGCTTTGACGGAGGCTTTGTGATCCTGCTGAGGGTGTGTGAAGAGTCCGCACCACTGTGTCTATCGGAATCACAGTTACCTAGCAAAGTATCAGATGGTGAGGGGAGGGAAAGGACCAGGGCATCCTCGACGACGGATCTCCTCGGTGAGGGTGGGTCAGGGCTAAAACGATGGCAAAATGCAGCGTCTCAGGAATTTTCCGTGATGACCTTTTCACTCGCCAAATGGTGCTCATCCTTTACGAAGCACCCACGACATGGAACGAAACAGCACACTGCATCATCCTCTCAAGCCTGGATGCTGGCTGTGGCGGGTGTTTCTATTGGTTGTGACGTGTCGACGTCGGATGAGGGGGGAGAAAGTAGGGGTGTGGTGCTTTCAGCTGCTGCCGCATGGGATGAGCAGGTTGCCGCGTGGCTTGGCGAAGGACATAAATACGGGTGTCAGTCTGACGTCCCGTATTGCTATCCTCTTTGCATTACGCTACCCATGTTATGTGAGCTTTTGCGTCTTGGAAAGTTGACCTCTCGTGAGCTGGAGTACTGGGTTCTTCAGCGTCGCCGAAGGCAGCCTTCAAATGATCCCAATGCAGAGGCAGATTGCACTGCTAAGGAGGAGGAGATCAATGCTTTCCTTCACTCAGTTAGAGACCTTCTAGGTGGCTTTCACGATGACAATTGTACAGCCGATGGCTCATTACAGTTGCAGGGGGACATGCACAATATCAATGTTCTCCTATCTCCTTCTCTCCCTCTCCAGGGGAATGTCAGGGTGGCTGAGGTTGATTACGTGCTGCATGAGGCCGTTATGCAGGAGTTAGCTGCAGTGGGGGTTGTGGCCACACTAACGTTTTCGAAGTCCATGCCTCCTAGCAGAACCTTGGACAGTGGGAAAGATATTTTTTCGTTGGAACTGCGAGTTCCGGATGCTATCCGAGACCGGGATTTGCACCTAGAAGCAATTCGTGAGATGAGTGTGGGACTTCGCGATGCCCTTCTCTACGTCTTGCGTCGCATGAAGTATCCTCACATTATCTCTCTCACCCCTGAAAGGACGTACGAGCCAGCTGTGGCGAGCCCAACGCCAATGCCCTTGGATGTTGTTAAGCTCCAGGAGGACGAGTACGAAGCGCTTGAGGAGGTGGGATCGAACTCTGCTTCCTCCATGCTGTCCGGTAGGGAGGTTCGGCGCCGGGAGCGGCGGCTTCGTGCGATGCGTCGGAAGCTGAGCGATCACGGCATCCATATGGATGAGCCTTCTTCGAACGACTGGATGAGGACGTTGCCTTACGGTCATCGTGTCCAGAAGTCTCGTCGAGGGGAAATGGGCTAATGTCCTTCAATATGCTCCTTAGGTCCTATTGGGGAATATTTATTTGTGAAATGTTTCATTATTGTATCGGTAAACAATACATATATATACATACATATATATATATATATATATATGTACGTATGTGTGTGTGTGTGTGTGTACCGTTTATAAATTGCTTCCCGAATTGCTCAGTCGAACCCTTCATTGGGGTTTATGAATCCTTGGAATAGCAATACCATAAATACTTATGAAAACAGAGCATCTTTTGGGCTACTTTCTGGAGATTAATCAGGTAGATGCATACCCCTAATGTATTTGGTACTTTCATATTATTATTGTTTATTATTGCCTACTGTTCCCTTCTTCAACGGAGTAGATCCTTAAACTGAAAGGAAGCTACTAGGAAAGCTTAGATTTAGGGAAATCATATCTCACACGATTTCTCTTCAACCACTGAATTGAATATCGTATTTCTAAAAATCAGGCTCACTTTTTTTATTTATCGAGGTCGCTCCAACAAGAGCATAAGGGAAAAGGTACGAAACAGAGAATGCCCTCAGACAGTCCTGAGGGAGAGGTTCACGAGCTCCTTTCTGGGCTTCAGCTTTTTATTCTATGCTTCTTCATTGCCATCTGTTACTATGCATCTCTGTACATTTCTACGTTGGCAGTTGGTGAATCCACAAGCAGCATGACATTGCCTTATGGCTTCCTACGTCGTTTTTGTGGGAGTTTAAAGGCCTCCATTGTTCGCCTTATCAATTACAGACGGAATCGCATCTATGTGGGTGTTTCTAATACCGAAGATGCAGATGTAGAGGACCCCTTCATAAATCGAAATCAACCATCCTATAACGTGTCTTAGTACTGCGAAGAGGGATTTGGAATGAGTTCGTGAGACGCTTTTTTAAAAAAACGTTTCTCCCAGTGGCACAAATTTAGTGATGAATTGTGTGTGTATAGATTTAATTGTTTTGCTTCGAGTGAAAGATCGGTATATTTACGATATTACTTTGCATACTTTGATGGTTTGAACCTCCTTTGTTATATAGTCGTGCATATGTCAGCAAGGCCTTGTTCGTTAGTTTATTATTGCTTGTTTGCCAATGGTAGTTGTATACTTGTTGGCTGCACTCTAATACGTTTATTTCATCCCCTTTATGGTGAATTTTGGACTAAACTGTATGATGCTACATCACTTTTGCAACGAAGAGGCGAAGTGAACCCGGCTAGAGGATTAGAAGCGATTCAATGCCTGTCTCACTTTTATAAAGTTCACCTGAGCAAAAGCACTGTATGATGGAATTACTTGGCACACAACTTCATAGGGGGGAAGTGATATTCGAACCCCAGCAGCGTGCATATCACACCAAATATTAAAAACGGGCTCATCAGCAATTTCAGGCCAAGGAGCTAGGCTCTTGTTTGTCGCCAGCCGGTCACTAGAATGTTGCCGCAGTAGCATAACTCAGCCAAAAATAGGGCACACTATATGGTATTTGAAACATCAGCTCGCCACTTTTTTCCTCATCTCTTTGATATCGACGAAGGTGGTATCTCTTCATGCGAATTCCGAAGTATACATCCGGAATGGTGTGCCTGACAGAGATCTCCGCTCAACCATTTCCCTTATTAGTGCAAAGCATATAGACTCAATAGTAGTTACCTTACAAGACACCTGACATCCGACTACTGATTCTTGCTGATGCATGTTATCATACGAAGGGCTTAGTGTTCCTCTGTTCTAGGAGTTTGATATTATGATCAAAAATAGGTAGTTTGGAAATATTGTTTTTGAGCTTAAAAGTAGATTGGAACGAAATGGTTGAATGTACTTCATCATTGATTACACCAATGCGTCTCTCCCGCTGTAAGCCTAGCCTGAGGAGTTGGAATCCATTCTCAGTGATGTGCCTATGTCGCTTCACCGTTTTGTAATTATTAAGAGTGAGACATCGTGTGCAACTTATATCTGCGAACGACTCATGTTTTACTTTTCCTCTATACCTACTTCAATAAGACATGCGTGACAGGATGGTAAGCTTTTTCTTATACCATTTTACGAGTGAGTGTTGTATGCTTAGGAGGATGATGGGGTAATCTATAAGCTTGATTGTATAGAAAACAAGGCCATGGAGCATATGAGTAGTTCAAAAAATATATATATACCCCCTAACTTTATTCAATATTTAAATTTTGACATTTTTATCGCATAGCGTACTTAGAAATGTCTTTTCCTATTATTCGTTTAGCTAAGACATCGATACATAATGCATCCTTAACTAATGATTCCTCAAAAGCACATGCAACGCTTTATACCTTTCTGCGCTCTGTTCCGAGCGAGACGGAGGTAGAGCTTGCGATGAGCGAATTTAAAAGAGCCTTGCACGCCACTGACTCCTTATTAAACCAGAGAAGTATACGTTCAGTGATGTTGCTAGAGTCTGTCATTCAAGACTTCTTGCTACGGGATCCACCATACGTGAATCCTATGTGGCTCAGACAGCCTGATGGGCTGCAGGAAGTGCTTATGCCATCCGCTGACACGGCATTTCCTACAGCGACAAAGGACTCACACCATAATGAGACGGAGAATCCTGATCCATCAGCTTGCCCAGGTAGTTCAGGCAATGCTTTGGTTGAAGCTGAAGGAGGGGATCAAGAGCTACACATTCCTATGGAAGCGATCAAGGAGTATAGGGATCCGTATCAGGCGTATGAAGACCACTACCAGGATGCCTGTGTTCGGCATTCACAGGATCACTCCCCCCGTGAAGTGGAGCCGATTGAGGGTGATCGGTTCGAGGGGAAGGAGGAAGATGAATTCTTGGAGGACTGCAACGATGCAAGACTTTCAGGAGATCATCACAGTGGAGTTGGGGCATCTGGATCGGATGCCGAAGCGCCGCTTTCGATGGTCACGGCATGGGAACAACAATCACCGGAGAATGATTCTCGAAAGAGACATTCGGGCAGTTTTGACGCAACTGACGCGGCATCAAACCCTTTATCGTGCGAACGAAGTCTGTTTCCACAGATGTCTCGGACAGATCTATCGGATTACCATCCCTTGCTGGAGGCCTTAGTTTTACAAGTTCGAGGTGTGCTGATGGCCAAGGAAGAAAACAACGAAAGCCGAATTCATGCTGCTTTTGACAGGGATGATTTTGAGTTCCATAAAACGATGCTGGACGTCTTCGTTCATATTCATGATCGTCTCCAGAACGCTAGGGAAGAAGTGGAGCAGGCAGCTGAAGCGCACCGCGGGCGTGTCTCTATCTGGGATCCTTCCCACGCATATTACAAAGAAAGCTTAAAATTCATTCAAAATCTTGCTGAACGTGCCCGCGCCGCTGAGGATTTGTATACTGTAGAGCGTAGCGAGCAGGAGACAATTCGAATTGCCTACTGTGCCCTCTCTGCAGAAGTGATTACGATGCGGTTGCTGCTGAGAGATGTGAAGCGGCTTGTGGTAGAAGCCACCACTGCAGTATCTCAAAGTCACACTGTTAGCGCCGATGATGTAGCTCAAACAGAGCTTCAGCTTGTGGAAGAGATGCGCGATGTTCTCGGCCTAGACTCAACCACGGAAGGGTATATAGAGTAGGTTAGTAGTGCAAATTAAATAATGACATGGGGTGATACCATTTTTTATCGCCCCTTTTGATTTTCATCATCTCTCAAGTCTCGCTCTGCGTGCTAGTGTTTTTTATGCTTTCTTACAAAAAAACATACGCAGAGAAATATACATATATATATATATATATATATATATATATATATATATGTACATATGCATGTGTATAAAAAAACTACTACTAAAAAGGTTAATGTATTACGATAAGAAACAGCTCCAATCATACTCTTTCCTTTTACCCTTTGATTGGTCTTACACTTTTTACGGTTTGAATTTGTCAAGCTAGAATGAATGACGATGGTATTCACCTTAGGCGTCTGTTCACAGCTCCTGACAACCCGTATGAAATATTAGCGACGTCTAACAAGTCATGTGTAATACAAATCCAGTGCGAGGATCCTAGCTTGGAGGTTCCATGTGTTGTATCAGACACTGACGCCACCCCTCGAGTGAAGTTACCTTGCCCACCTAGGAGCATCTGTTGGTACCCACTGAAGGCCGGAGCGGAGGATGCGTCTTTCCTGACGGCTTGCCAGAGCCAGCCATTGCAGCTGTGGGACCTGAAGGACGGGTTACAACGGGCCAGCTACGTGGCCTATAACGACAGTGGTCAGCATGCCGATCCCCTCTGCGCACTTTGGCTGGGGAAGCCGCATACCGGGCTTATTGCTGGTGGGTACGGCGGGTTTGAGGACAAACACCACGTCCGCCTTTATGATGTGCTTTATCAAGGCAACAATGCGGTTGTGAGTTATCGATCGCGAGTTGAATCGGCTGTCGGCGCTACGTGTGCACTGGCCAACGGCCCCTGTCAGCTTGTGCTTTCCGGCTACTTTAAGAGCAATGTGGTGGAGGCTATCGACGTGCGAAATTGCTGCCCTGCACTGATGCTACGCGGAATGCACAGGGGTGGCGCTGCGTGCATCCGTTCTCACCCCACCGACGAATACCGCGTCTACGTGTCGGGGTATAGGGGGTCGGAATTCATTTATGCATGGGACCTCCGGCGGTGTCTAGAGCCGGTAGCACTTTTCCATCGTGAGGCAAGTACGCATCAAGTCTGTGATTTTGTCTTTGCGAAACCTGCTGTGCAGGATTCAACAAATGAGGCGTGGGCGTTGGTGTCTTCCACCTCCGCTGGGGGACTTTTGGTCTTCCCCGATGGAGCCAATGCGGATGCAAAAGGCATCATGCATGGGAGCCATCGCTTCAAGGATAAGCTTGGCCCTACAGGCGGGCTGGCGGTGCTGCCGGGTGGGCGCTTAGTCGTCACCGTCGGTCCTTACGTCCGTTCATTTAGGCAAACACCTGCAGAGCGGCCTCTGCCGGCCGATCATGAGGTCCCCAATCCTCCGATTGAGCCCCCTGGCGGAGAGGATCTGTCAGATGCGGAGCTTGATGACGCCGCGGCGCCGCTGGCGTGTCCTCGGGGCCATAGGCGCCCACGTGCACCCCTTTCTGAGTCTGATTCGGAAGATTCTCTTGATGGGGAAAGTTGGTCTGCGAGGAGAAAGGAGGGCACACTTCTCAACGCGGCAATTATCTCGCTGTGAATGACTCTTGTTTTTTGCCATTGTAGATCACGCTTTTCAATCTTTCAATGGTAGTCTATCCGACAGAGGACATGCTGAAGTCTTGTTTGTGAGGGAAGATTTAAGCAACTGAAAGAAGATGATGAACATGACTGGGAAAAGTACATGCATCTATACAAAGGTGTTGTTTTTCACGAAATGCTAATCCTATAAAAATGAAGTAAGCTAGAGTTCTGTGTGTTGGAATTTTGTAAAATTTTCATTTCCTTTTTCTCTTTTCACATACTGCTACCTTTGTCGCAGTAGATATGTCTTTAAATGCTTATTGTTTTTTAATGCCTTTAGTTTCCCTTCACTAATTCATTCCTTGGTTGATATTTCTCTACTTTGTTATCTATTTATTTGTTCTTTGATTTCGTTTTAAGCTCACATATGCTAAATAGAATTGCCAAGTTACATATATAATTTTAAAATTACAAAGTAAAAAAACTGTGTTTCGTACAGAAAAACGCAGTAGGTCCCTTGTTAAGGGAAATATTCTTGAATAGAAAGAGTTTGATATAATTTTCCACTACAGATATTGCTTAAGTTGCATCTATCTATTTGCATATATAGGTATTGATAACATTTCAAGGCAATTAACAAACTTTACAATACTTGATTTCACACATTTGCGATTCTTATTGCGGCTACATTATTTTTTTCTTAGTGTTTAGTTACATTGGATATCAAAACAATTCATTAGTCTTTATTTTAGCCCCATAACACCTCAGATATGATTTTTTGTAGTGAGGAAGTTACTCTTAAGGATCTAAAGCGGCATTCTGTGGAATCAGAAAATTTTGCCCATGTTGAAAGTGGCTCCACAGCATCTTCCATGCGCCGACGTCGCGGCTACATTGAGTCGCGAGACCGTAATCCCCCTGTTGAATGGGAAACTGCCATTCGTAATTTAAACATGATGCAACTAGAAAATAGAGAGCGACTAAACGGATCGATTCAAAGAGAGAGCTCTATGCGTTCAGTAACATCACAGGGAATACATGCATACAACAGTTCCTCAATCATTGTTCCACATGACGTACCTGAGGATTGCAGCCCCATGCCCCGCAACCCTATCTCGAACATGAAACCGTCTCAAAGTGGTCGGGATGGGAGCACAACGCAGGGCTTGTGGGTACCACGTGATGGCACGATTTCCACAACACTCGACAAAAGGGATTTTCTACTCCCTGATGATTCGATCAATAGCATAAATACAGCGAAGCCTTCCTATGTATCGTTACAACCCAAATGGTGCGCTTCACCTCCCATGGCACCTGCCTCACATTCGCTATCTCCTCAACCAGGTATCTTTGGGGACGACCATCTAGTAGCGATTTCAAACAAGGGTACTACGAGCCAGGGGAAAACATCACCCCCTCCCCCTAGGTCCTCGGTAGGGGTGTCGAGAGTTCTGACGCCTCGACCCAAATCAGCTGGCGTGGTCCAGGTTACCGACAGCCACATAGCCCCCAGCCTAAATCGGAGTGGGGAGTGCGTGGAGAGTTTGTCTAAGGCTGGCGTGAGTGCCCACGCAGATATGGCAAGCGACGCCGGATCTATGCACTCCAAAGGTGGTGCCGGTATTCTTGGGAGTCGCACGACCCCTGAACACAAACCATGTCATCCCGCTGATCGCATCGCGACCCCTACTCCACGAGCTAGGGTAGCAAGTGGATCACAAAGCCCATCAATGAATCCAGTAAAGGCACTTGATCCCATTATTACCGCCATACCATCACTTCTATGCAAGGCGGATAGCCTTGTCATCTCACCTTGCTCAACCCCCACTGCGTTGAATTCGGATAAAAAGGCAAAGCTTTCCTTATCAAAGAGGGAATCCGTGGGCCTGCGAAAAGAACCTCGAGCAGCGTCAGCCGCGAAGTGCGGTGCCACTCCGCGCCGCATAGGTACAGCAAGCGTGGGACTCCCTCGTCGAACCCCTCGCGTTCGTGGAGAGGAAAAGGGGAAATCCATATTACCAAATGGCACTGCATCTGTATCAACTTCCAACAACATCAGCCGAGTTAGTGGCAGCGATAGCAGCGACCAGAGAGCAACTTCTACGCAGAGTACGATAAAAAATATTCTGAATGCCCCCCTGCACATCGTAGCTAATCCTTTGGACCCCAACACGACTAGCACCATACTTGCTGCAGCACCCACAGTGAATACAGAAATTCACACGTGCCGCAAGCCGCAAATCTCGTCCGCGCAGCATAAAGTGCCCACAACCAACCTGGCTCATTACAAAAACTTGGTATCCTCTCCCCGAGGTTCCACAAAAGTAGTCACTGAAGAGGGTAATCCTGCCGCATCTCCACCTTTCGGAGACATCCCTTTTGATAAGAAGCAGACGGCTTACACATCTTCACAACGGCGTCAGAAATCCACACTTATTTATCGGACCACTGCATTGACTGAACAAAGGCGATTGGACTCTTTGCGGGCGCGTAATGAGCGCAAGAAAGAGGAAGAAGAGAAAGTTAATGCAATAGGTACCAGTCACCCAAGCTACACCGCATTACGCCCAGATAAGTCATCAGTCGCCCGCGAGAGTGGCGTCTCCGTGCCTTCCAAACGGTCCACCCAACGGCCCTCACACACGATGCTTGTAGTTCAGTCTACCACAACCCACGTGACCACGCAGAAGAAGTCGTGTGCGTCAGCCAAAGTGACGGAGGTCTCTACGGAGAAGACCAAGGAGTTCTCGAACCCGCTCCGGTGCAATAATAATCCCCAGAACAGCACCTACTTTGACCCGCACGGGCGACTTTTCCCGGAGGGCAAACATTCCCCTTCCCCAAAGATCGAGCGAAGCGGTCACACAACAGGTCGCATGGCTGCCGTCGAGGCAATGACCTCCGGCGATGGCGAGGCCGCCGAGCCCGCGCGGACTCCCCGAGGTAAGACGCCCGTCCCTTTTTGTATTCAGTGTGGCAAACGTCACATTAGTGACATCGCTAAATTTTGTGCGTTTTGCGGGCACAAACGTGAAGTCGTGTAATACCATTTTTTCATTTTAAACGTTTTTGATTAGCCCATAAGGAATAGTCATGTATAATGGACATGTTTTGCATTTCTTTGTTTCCCAGGGCCAGATGTCTTCATTTTTTTTTTTGGAATAATCAATGCAGGGCAAAGTGCTAAAGAAAAGTATGCTCAAAGAAGGGGTTGTTTGTTTCTGTTTTTTTTTGGTTTAGTATTTTCCTTTTTAAGCAAATGAATTCGTTTTATAGAGCAAGCCTTTCACTTTTTAAATTACATTTGCATGTTTTATTTGATAATGCCGTTGATCAGAATGAAGTGTAGTCAAAAAAAAATGTGAATGTTCTTATTTGGGTATAACTTACTCAGAAGGATTCAGGTACCTGAATTACGCCTGATTTATTTTCAAAACAACTTTCAAACAATAAAGAAATAAAATAGAAACAGTTTCTCCTGCACCAACCCGAAATACTGTTTTACTGGTAGTCTTTATTTTTCAAGTTACATTTGTTTGCATTTAGCTCACGTTCTTATTTGGCATTCCGTTCTATGGAATGGTAACACCATAAGGAATAATTTGTTGAATATTGTATGGGGCTCATTCAATATTTTCTGCTTGTCCTTTTAGCTAATATTAACAGTTGTAGAAGAATTTGCCATGAATTGAATGAGACAGAGACAAGAAAAAGGTTCTCTAATGTAAATTTTTTAAGTCTTTTTCTGTCTCCTTGAATGAGGATAGCATTCCACACTATAGAATTAGAAAGCTCGGTGATGTTGCTATTTTAAATTCCATTGATGTCTTTGTACTAGGTTATCAGATTCAAGAGAATTGTGAATTCATAACCTTTCACATCTCTTCCTTGACAAAGCGTAATGTACACCTATCCATACGTGGGTTTGTGTTAAGCACTTCACGTGACGAATCTATATGTATATTCCAAATCGGAAAAAAATTTGTCCAAACAAATATCTCGAATTCTATATGTTAGCAATATTCCGAAGTGAATCAAATATTAAAACATTCGAAAAAATGATGTATTCCGGATTATCTATTAGATATATGTACATATCTTTTTAATATTTCTATACATAAATATGTGTATGGATCTCATTTATTCCTTGCTTTTCTTCATCAGCAGCTTCATATTTCGATAGTATTTTTTTCTGAGACAAAGCCCTTTATCGAATGGACTTTTGGTGTCGAAGAGTATGCAACTTTCCTGCATGCGTGTTAGTACCACTTGTTAGAGCACCTTTGCTCGCAGGTTCTTTTCATAGGAAAAACTCTACTGTAGCAAGGGAGGCTTCACTCAAACCACGCCAGTGCATCGGTAAGATAAAATCATGGAATCCGTTCGATCGTCGAGGTGTCATTGTGGAAGAGAAGACAGGCCAGGAATATATCATTCCCAACACGAGGGCCTTCGAAACGGTGCTTCCAACGCTGCTTCGATCGCTGGAAGGAGCCACAGCAACCTTCGATGTTGCGGAGGATTCTAATGCGGGAGACTGCGTCATCATCCGTTCGCGTACGGAACCTATTACAGCGAGCAGTTATGATCGGAAGCCTCCGCTCGATTATTTGAGCTTGTTGACTTCCTCAAATGAGGTAAAGCCCACTACATCTGCCGTATCGAGTGGACCAAGCGTCGAAACGGATGATATGAACAAACCATTGGTGCAATACGCATTTAGAATTACGATTGACCTTAACAGTATCCCATCCAATCAGTTGGTGAATTTGAGCGGCCCACTGGTGAATGAAGAGCCCGTTCCACCAACAAAGAACTACAAAGATATGCGCAGCTGCCGTATCTTTTCCGACAATTTCAATGAGTTTTTACGGATCAAGCGACAGCTGGGGAGCTCCGAGAAAGCTCAGGAAGTGATCGATCAGCGTATGGAGGAGGCACAAAAGAACTTACCACAGCGTAAGATCGTAGCTGAGGAGGTTATGGGAGTCGTATTGGTATGGTCTTCTATCCATCGCAGCGGCGTTATCATCGAAGGGCTTAGTGAAATCCCCCAAGACGCGCCACCAGTTAACCCGTCCAATTCTGCAAAGGTTAGTATCATTCGTAATGTGTATAGCTTCCAAAGCGCATTACCCACGTCCCAATGTTTGGTGAACCGCCCGGTAGTCTTTACCAAGGTGACCTACTCTACACAGCCTGGTAAAAGCTTCGCAGAAAATATTATTGTTCAGGGCAAGTTGGAGTTCGACGCGGGTACTGCCTCAATCGAAGAGGCTTCCGCTGCAAAGAAAAAAATGCAGCAGCTTGAAAAGCGACGACGACAGCTCGGTACCCTATACAACGAGGAGGATGAGGAAGAGGGGCCACCCACTTTAGGGTTTGCCAGTAAAGGAGAAGAACATTCTGGGCGACATCCGGACGAGAGTCAACCACCTCGTAGTGAAGCTTCCGCAAGTGGGGGTGGTAACACCGCCCCCAAAGACCCCATGTACGGCGTCATTACCCGTTGGAGTGGTGGGCAGGGCACTATTGAAAATGGGGAGGGTCGGACCTACTACGTCAGGTCCGCCGCGGTGTTTACACAGCTGGTAGAGCAGTCAAGTCATACCATCCGTGGTGCCGTGGTGACCTTCCGTGTGAACGAGGAGCATCCGCGCTACGTGGAGGAGGTGAGCATTCTGTCAACGCCCGCCTCCTCCGCGATGGCGTTAAAGCCTTTGCTTGATCGTGTTCCAGGTAGTTCAACCCGGCAAGGGTCCGAGCCTGGTATCGCGCGCGCCACGATCCTAAAGATGAACGAGGTTACCGGAAAGCAAGTGCCGTACAGCATCGAAGTGGAACCAGAGGGCGTCGATTGGCTCGAAGGCACGCTCGTAGCATGGTCGGCTCATGAAGGTCAGGGCATTATCCACGGGCAGGATGACAATCGCTATGTTCTTAAAGATGCTGACGAAAACGTAATTCTTTACGCAAACCGCAAAGCACTTTTGAAGAAGGGCCGCATCGTCAAATTCACGGCCTTCGGGAGCACCGGCCTACTGGCATGTAATGTTGTCCCACTGACCACGGAGGCTGACGAGGAGGAGCTGCTTGCACAGGAACTACGACAGAAAGAGCCGACCCGGACTCTGGATGGAAACCTTGACGAGGCTTTGCCGTCACCTACTAGCACTTCCTACTGGATATCACGGATCGAAAAGTCTGGGATCGATGTTAGCGAGGTGAAAAATCTGCAGAATCGGGCCATAAGCCCAGAGGAACTTAACGACGATAACCAGTTTCTCGACACTGACGACCTCTTAAAGAAGGACCGCTGGTGGAACGATCCGCAAAAGAACAAAAAGTTCCCAAACAGCAATGTGCGGTATGGTGATCTTCAGCTCATTGGTCCAGCATCAATGCTGAATTTCGCTGCCAAGGCACAGGATCCTCAAAGGCTGCAAAAAATGACGGATAAGTACCAATCAAAACTCACTGAAGAACAAAAGAAGGAGGCATGGAGGCGTGCAAAGGAGATGGCGCCAAGATACGAGGAGTTGGTAAAGAAATCAAGAGAACAGAACGAAGAGCCACAGTTTTACTTTTTTTAAGGGAGGATTCGTGTTGAGAAACACAGAAAAGATTCTAGGATGATAAACATTCGAAGCTGTTCACCCTCTGCTGAGTTGATATTTTTACCTTCCCCTCATCCGTCTTTATTAAAAATTACTCCATATCGTGAAAGAGTCATGTTGCTTCAAGACTTCATGGTTGAGATAAAGTCTGTTGGTATGGGCGTCTATTTAGTTGTTCCTGCCTATTTGGAGCTTAAAAGAGAATAAAAAGGTATGAATCCACCTAATTCCTTTTTACCGGATTATTTATTTATTCTTATATTCATGTATTCAAGTTTCTTAGGTTGAGTGTACGTGCTGTCGTTACCATTCGTATTCACATAGTTGTTCTTTTAGCGTTAGGGTTTGCAAATCATGGTATCTAAAACTAGGAAACAACATCAGAAGAGGAAAGAGACGCTACGGTTGAATGGAGGGGTCCTGCCGTCCGTTGTTCCTTCGGAGCCCAAGTCTATTCATCTGAAGAAAACACGCCCCAAAATGAAAGGCAAAATGAAGATTCGTCTCGGGTTAGAGTGCCCAACAGATATTTACTCTGGTTTTGAGGACCAAAAGGGCGTCCTCTGGCGCTGTCCAACTTGCTCTCGGGTGTGTCGTGTAGTGGGATTCTGTGTTAGCTGTGCAACCGGGGTAAAGCCGAAGAAGCACAGTGGCACCCTCATGTCGCGCCAGGAGTCTAACCCCAAGAAGGGCAGGGTCCTGACCCCCAAACTGAGGGCCGCAGCCACAAAAACGGGTAAGCTTAAACTTAAAAAGAAAAAATAAATCGAACCAATTCCCTTTCTAGATTGTTCTAGAGGGGAATGTATGCCTAAACCTGGCAACCAAAGGCGGTTAACTGAGTTGTACATCTTTAAGCGAAACGTCTTATAATAAAATCAATGTACCCGTTTCCTCATCATGAGCCACAACTATTACTCTTCGCAATTACTGAATATTTATAGAAAGGCACTATGTATTTTTTTAAAAACTGCTTGTTAACCCAACAATATTTTCCTTTTTATTTCTGCTTTCCAATTTATAGGATGCTGTCTTAATACTTCCCAAGATTGGGTGTCTAAACCGCTATAGACTGACATCCTCTTTTTGAGGCTTATTGGACTAAAAGCAACGCACACATACACACATACACACATTCCCCCCCACCCCCCCTAACCCCCCTCCAGTGAAATAAGTATTTAGTTATTTTAACCAAATGGGTACTTTCATAAGTTCCTTGAAGGACGCTCACGCGAAATTGTTAAAGGCCATCCATTTGGATGAATTTCTTATTCTCTTCACGCAGTCAGAGAAGTACAACAATCACGGGGATGATTTTTTGAAAGAGATGAGCCTCTTCTACCGCTCTGTGAATTGGTCGGAGCCATTTTTTTATTATTTGGCTGCTTTTCACACCATGGTTATTTTTGGTATTCTGTTTGCAACAGTGTTGCGCCCCTGCTCCTTAGAGCGTCTTTTCATGGTCAGCATCCTCCTTCTAGCACTGGCCTTCGCGACTTTCCCACTAAATCGTATTGGGCAAAAGTATGGTGAAATCATATTTCGCACATCTCGCGTCAATTATTTTGATGAGTCTCAGACTTTTATGACGATATTATTTTGGGCTCCTTTAATTATTGAGGTGGCTTGGATAGAGATATGCATCATTGTGCGTGTGTGCATGGAAATAGTGCAACTGAAAGGGCAACGCATTCCTTCCCAGCCTAAAACCACAGTGGAATCAAATGAAGGGAAGAATAAAAATGTCAAAATGAACTAGTCTCCTCCAACAGCGATGTAGGGGAAAATGTAGTGTTTGTTTTTAAACTAAATTCCGGTTGATTTTGTGAATGCTGCCAACCTTATCGAATTATATGGAAAAAAGATCTTCAGCAGATTATGGCATTTTTCTAAACGCGATTATGAAATTGTGATAACGGGATAATGAGGTGCGGGGGGAGAGGAAGCGCAGATGACAAAAGGTGTTTGTAGGTTCTCTTTCTTAGACTTTTGCTTTTCTTGGTCTGGACTATATGATGGAGGTTACCTTTTTTTTTTGCTTGCTTTCCAAATCTATGTATCTATTTATAAAAGTAGAAAATAGCTTCTCAATTTTATATTTCGCAAAAGGAAAGCTCAGTGGGAAAACACATTTGACTCATCTGAATGAGCGCATGGATTTCGTCTGAGGAATTTCTAAATGGACGTGCAGCCACCTGGATCCGGCGCGGTCTTGTTTTTATTGGTATAGTTGGTGTGGGAGGTGACTACTATCAAACACACTATTATCATGCTTTTGATCCTGCTGAGGGAAGACCCTATGTTGTAGACTGCAGCCCGATAGGTCGTTTTCGAGCACAGATGTTTCTAATTCCTAGCAACAATTATTCTAATTACAGTCCGTGGACACCACGCAACGGGGATGTTGTAATTGCGAGAGAGGTGGAGGTGGACAAAAATTTTTTACAACTTCTCAACGGTCGTTTCGTGGAGAAACAGACATGTGGAGTGCAGTTACTACGACCCCTAGAAGAAGTAGAGCGGGAGAAGAAAGAGGAGCAAGAGCTCCAGCGGAAATACTACGAGATGGAGGATGTACCCAAAGAGACACATAAACGCTTTCTTGAAAGATTTTCGAGATGAAGATATTCACAAAGTTGATGGTAAGCGTTTTTACCTTTGAGTCTTATTATTTTTGTACGGGCTCAGAAATGCATACTTTGGATATGAAACCTTTCGATAATAGGCTAATAGGCCCTTTTTAGCCAAAATTTTGCATTTCGAAGGCTTGGCTTCTTTTTTGCCTTTGCGGTCTTTGTCTCCTTTAATTTGGTGTGTTTCTGCATGTTTTTGTGGATGTGGAAGTCGGAGATGCTTTTCCGTTTATCTCATTTGCTACCCTCCGATGAGATCTTCTACCTAACACCTCTCCAGAGGTGTTCAGGGTGTGGCAGTGAATCGTATTTTAGAAATTCGTGCAAAAATTCTTAAAGGTCTCTATGAGGGTAGCGATGACAAGAGTTTAGCGAGTAGGGTGGGGGACCTCCTCCCTCTTGTAACCACTTCGGGGACTTATGCCATTGGAAACTTCTCATAGCGCACTTCACGACTGGCCCCTTCTCTGGCCGCGTCACAGTCTTTAACAAGGGAAGCATATGGGATGAGCAGGCCACACCGCCGTCGCGGTCGTTGGGCCTGTGCAAAGCGGGCCAACATCGGGCTCGGGACTCCAACACTGACTGAAGATTCAATCCTACTGCAGGACCGCCCTGAGGTGGTGGTGGGGGCCACAATGGGTCCATACCAGGTGGGATGGCTTCGGAGTGTGGTCCCACACTCAACGTACCACCTTAAGCACGTCTACGAGAAAGGTGGTACGGCCGAAATGGAAGCCCATGAGGTCCTTCACAGGCCGTGGCGTGCCACCGAAGCGTGTACCACACTGCAGCAGTACGTGAGTGTGAATGAGCAAACGAGGGGTGGCATAGTGCCCGTCTCGTGTGGTGTCCGAGAATCGTACAGGGCTATTTGCCGAATAACGTCCCTGCTGGGTATGAATGCACCACTTTCCTCCCTAAGTCAAATATATTGTTGGGCATTCGTTTGACACACATCGAGAGCACTGGGGAAGCTTTGTAAGCTACGCAGTCGCTTACGTGCCGTCATTATTTATAGAGTACTCAAAGCTCATTAAGTGTTTCGATCTTCTATTGGAAAATTGACTTCTTAAGCATAGACGTATCGCACTGTGTGAGGAGGGGCCATCAGGATGCTGAGCTCGATGCATGGGTGAGTGGACAGTTCGCCTCTTGATTTGTATTCCTACCGGTTTCTCTAATGCGTGAAACTTAGCATTATTAGTATATTGAACCCATACTCTAGTGTATAATGCGCTGTATGGATATGAACGAATGTGGGAAACATTTCTTATTACTAATATATATATATGTATATATATATACATATATAATATTTGTACAGTATGCAAAATTTCCGAAAGCTTTATAGTTGAACTATAGTTTCTTACGCTTTCATATCTTATTTTTCTTACGTTTGAATGCATCACTGAAAATTGGACGTTTTTCGAACTAAAGCTGGTACCCCGGCACACATTGTAAAATAAGGTAGTCAAATTTTAAGCCACGTGCAAAACAGATCAAAAAAGTAAACCTATATGTTCCCGAATATAGATACGCACCTTTAAATGTCTGCTTGTATATCTTGGAGGACTTATGATGAACAGTACAAATTATCAGAGCTACTTACGGATGCGGCCCGAGCGTGTGTAGATGTGCATGCATCAGAGCCCAAAGAATATCTTGCTTCGTACTTTGTGAAGGCGTGTCGGGGTGATGCAGTGGAGGAACTCTACTGCGAACCGCTTCTGACCCCCGAAGGTGAGATCGGTGTTGAACTGCATCTTCGACTCTTTACAAATGTGGAGGCGCATACGGCCACAACACGGATTGGCCTTCAATCGCAGGGTACAGAGCATGATGAGGGCGCCACTGCTGCGAATCCCAGCACAACCGATCATCATGTAATCGCACTTAACTTCATAGAGCACCTGGCACACGATTTTCTCCCACAGCTTCAGCAAATCGGGTGTGGCGCGCAGGAGGAGTGGGATGCGGTTGTTGTCAAAGGCAAAGATACCGTGACCTGTCCTTCACATGCATTCAGCCTAGCAGCAGCCATTGCAGCTGCAAAAAGTATGCGTCTTTCACTCTATCAGCACATCCGTGCCCTTTACCTGAAGTCACTGCTCGCTGAAGAGATTATAAGCAGTAACCCAGTTGCTCTTGATGCGGACGCATTGTTTTTCATGCCGCAGCTTGTGATTCCTTTTTTTGGCAGTGTGTTAGATCGGCACACGATGACGGGTTCCATTTTCATACACACATTTTACCTCCTCCCTGGTGTATCAGCCAGCTCTGTATCAGACATAAAGCGGGACCGTGTAGTGAGTGCGGAGCTGTTATGTAAAATAGTATCTGCTTACCGAGTGTTAGCGAAACGTCGCACCAACAACACAGGCTCTCATGTTAACATGTCTTTACCAGCAGTACGTGAGGATGGTGCTTACATCCTGGATTCTCCCCTAGAAAGCATAGTCGATGCGGTTGCCCTGGCTAGTGAGGTACTTCAGCAGGTAGGTATCAAACCCGGCAAGGAGGTGTGCTTTGGGGTACGTTTACAATGCCCTAAGGTGCAGCGCAGCGCACCGGAAGGCAGTACCGGTACTATCTTTGCCACCCATGGACTTAAGGAAGCATCTGTCGGGAAGAAGCAGGTTTCTAGCGGTCCCCGGAAGAAACCCTTTCACCACTCTACAGGGGGAACCCCCGACATCATGTACTCGCTCCACCCGGGTGATACCGACGTGACGGGTGCCCAGGTGGCCCTATACCTGAGCCAGCAGGTCGAGAAAACGGGTGGGACTTTAGTGTATCTTGAAGACACCCACACCGCCCAGGACGAGGAGGGACTGCATCGCTTGCAGGGTATGCTCAAGGAGCAGTATGACTGGAAAGGGATGATATCTGGGTATGGTCTGTATGACTGCCAGGACAAGCAATACGACCTTGAGGAACGAATTTCAGTTGGAATTCAGCGGGTTTGGTCGCAGAATCTGGCACTATGCCCAGATACCGTTGGCTCAATTACGCGGTTAATGCGTCTATGCCAGACCATCCGCATGGGGGGACGCGCGATCAGTATGGTACAGGTGCCTCACGTGCGGCCAGTGGAGGCGGTGGTGGATCTAGCCTTAGGAACTGGCACTTCCTTTTTGATCCTTAGCGGCCTTCAACTTCCGTCCGCTTGCGAGGCGGTTTCACGATTTCTTTCGCTTCAATCTTCTCTTCTTCGAGACCGAAGCTTGGGTGAGCCACCAGCATGGAGAATTTTCTTCCCAAAGGATTTGCCGGCCGTGCCTAACGATATTGTCATTCCTGAAATACGACGGAAAAATGATAAAAAGAGGAAGCCTGGTAAGTAAAATGCACTTCCAATCCTCTTATTTATGAGCAGCTCGTTGATGATTGTTTCTGTTTTTTTTTTCGAATTACTATTTCTGCAATCCATGTAAAGAAAGATAGCGTCAAATAGTTGCCTTAAGTGTGGATGTATGAGAGTGGTTATGACGCAAGTCTCAGAATAGATTGCCATAATATTTTCGAAGCTTCATTTTTTCCCCGTTGCCTATTCTCTGATTGTTTGGTTTGGAATTTGAGGCAGTGGAAAAAGTCGACAAGAAATACTCGCAATCAAACAGTCTCAATTATATAAGAAACATCAATAACCTAGAGAAGTTTCTGAAAGGAAAAAGCCGATTTGTTTTGAAAACTATAAGTCGGATTGCTTACATAGCAGCTCCTACAAGCATACCTGCTTTAAATATATAGTGATTTATATCCCCCATAGATGTTTCGTCAAAGTCTGAGTCTTCGTCGCGTGAGCCCGTTTTCTATCTATATGCGCGACCTCGCTCGCCAGAATAAGCTCGCTGGGAACATCAACGCCCCCAAAATTGCGTCGGCAGGCTACAGGAAGCTCAGTGCTGAAGAGAAGGCAGAGCTGGTGAAACGGGCTCAAAGGTTGTCTTACCCTGCATTAGACGCGTACAATCGCTTTCAAAAGGAATATTCGCGCCGTTTCGTGCATCTATCTAACAAAGAGCGACAGCGAAAGGTTGCACAGCTCTGGGCTGAACTGAAGGAAAAGGGCACTGTTCGGATTCCCAAAGCGCCTAAGATGAAGGGTGCCAAAAAAACTGTCAAGGTTGCTGTCAAGGTTAAAAAGAATGCAGTCTCTTCTCAACCCGTAAAGGCGAAGGTGGCAAAAGTATAAAAGGTTAATGCTTCAGATAGGTCTAAAAATACTATAGAAATAATAGCAAATCTGAGAAAGGAAAGTATGAAAAAGCATTTAGAAATACGCAGTCTATTGCGTACCAGTCTACGTTAGAGTATAGAATAAAACTTTTATTATATAAAATAGAAAAATAAAAAAATAGGGAGCGCCTTTGACGTTAAAGTCTGCCTATTAGTGAGTGTTTATTCTACTCAAAAAATAAAAATAACTAAATCAATAGAGCGCTCGAACCAATACCACTTCAAGCGGAAAAAGCGTACTGCTCTTTTCATTTCTTGATGTCAAAGCTTTGTAATAAAGATTTTGAGGGGAAACCCTGTTAGTATGTGAGCTATCACTCTTGTATTATTTTTTCCCGAAGATATTTTGTGAGAATTATAGAATGAGTATCACTTTTTATTTTTTCTTCCTTCTTATGTTTTGTTTACGAAAAGTTCCTACTATTCAAAGCATTCGTCGCTAACTTCAACAGTACAATGTCTTTCTACTCGACCCCGATTCTCCGAAAGATCTCGCCCTACTTCCTTTTCCTAAAGGATATGACGGCCAAACGCAAGCCTGGGACCCCCTTCAAAATGGCAGAAATCGTGAAGAAGTACAAGCAGCTCTCGCCATCGCAGCGGGCGGCGCTTGTCGCTCGCTCCAACAAGTACCCCAACCCCTCGGCTGAAAAGTACCGCCTATTTGTCAAGCAATACAACAAGCAGCTGAGTGCACTTCCCCCAAAGGAGCGTCAGAGGGAGATTTCCAAGCGCTGGCAAGAGGCAAAGAAGCGTCTGTCTTCCAAGGGGGCAACTTCTCTGGCGAAGCCTAAGAAGACATCAGCGCACAAGGCCGTCAAGAAGGCCGCTGTGAGTGCTAAGTAATCAAGGTATTGTATATTTGTCTATCATTGGTTATAGGCAAATAGGGTATTATGGCTTAAGTAATATAAGCCACATTTCCCTAACTTGATTACTAAAATATAGAGTTCTTTTTTTTATGTTTTTTTTTTAAATAATTTCTCCCTCTACTGTCAATTTTCATTTCAAAATCGTTATCCCCTTCAATCCCAAATATACACTACTAACAGATTGGTCGAAAGGCAATGAATTGATCAATGAGTCAAGGTTGTATGGGGCCATAACTTTTTTTTATGAAAAAAAGAGGACTGAAATCATTGATCGATTATATATATATATATATTTCTTTAGGGTTAAAAGAAAGAGCGTTAGCATCATAAGTGAAAAAATGATGAAAAGTAGAATAGTGTTTATTAGTAAAATTAGGATGACTAATATAATTTTTATACTTATGTCTTGTATCTGTCGATTATACCAACTTTCATGTTTACCTATACTTTTTTTTCCTTGCTTAAATAGCTTTAGGCTTCTCAGATTTTTCTTTTACCTAAAGAAAAATATAGATTATTGCAAATAAGCATCTGTTAAAGTGACATAATCAAGCATGCCAGCGCAGCGACAGAATCAAGATTATTTTTCTCTAGACCCAAAGGCGCAGATTGAAGCAATGAATATGATCAAGAAGTTACAACACCGAATCCTTTACAGCGAAAAATATTACGATGATGCCTTTGAGTATCGCCACGTCATTCTCCCCAAAGAAGTATCAAGGTTGGTGCCCCGTGACAGGTTAATGAGCGAGATGGAATGGCGGCAACTGGGAGTTCAGCAGTCTCAGGGTTGGTTACATTACATGATACACAGACCTGAACCTCACATTCTTCTTTTCAAAAGGCATAAGTCGAATTGAACCATGGAAACGAAGAGAATATTACAGATTAAAGGGCGTAACTATAGAATTTGAAAGAAAGAGGCAATCTAAATGATTTAAGGAAACGTGAATGAGATAAGCCAGCAAATTTTTATTTTTTGCTGTTGTCATTATCTAATGATACTATTCATTTTTTTTGTCTTTTTATAGGACCTACTTGCTTTTAGATCTCTTAGAGCACCTGCTCTCACCCCCCTATTTATTTTGAGCGAAGGTGACATGACGACATAAAAAAGGCATCTCACATGCATTGCGAAACCTTTTTTCCCCTTTTTTCAAAGGGTTCGTAATAATATCGCTGCCTTATTTCCATAAGTTTGCTTGCTATACCGAAACGCAAGTAAGTGCTCTCCCTCACTGTTGCTGTCTTAAAAAGACTCATTTTTGACCTCAGCAAGACTATCGAGACAAAAAATTATTCTCATTGTACCCTTTTAAAAATTTACGCATCTATATTTATTTCTTTACTTTAAAACAAATTAAGGAAATTTTTTTTTTTTGATTTTGTCAGACTCTTCACAGAGACAGTTTTGATATGACTTTAAAAACTCGTCGAAACATGGTGTTCGGAGTGGCAGGTCTGGGTGTGGCAGCTGTGGGGATTGCCGGATTTTTGCTCTACTCCTACACCCATCGCCGCGCTTGCCCTCCATCAGGCCCGTGGCTCAGTTCTTCTGGTAGGAAAGGAAACTGCTCTGCATCCTCAAGCCTGGAGACGCCCGCCGGGGATACCGTTTCCTCCACACCCGGGGCTGCTGTCCCAGAGGATGAGGTGCTTTCGCCCGAGATGCGGGACCAGGCGATGCGGCTACTCGACATGCTTAAACAGAAGGCCAATCTTGACTTCCAAGAGGGACGCTACGAGGATGCTCTTAAGGGATATCAGGAGTGTATCGACGTCACGTATGCCCTAGGGAGTCGTGATGTAGAGGGTGTGAAGGCCGGACAGGTGGTTCGCGCCAACGCCGTTATGTGTTACATTAAGATGAAGAATTTCGATGATGCCTCGTTGGTCGCTTCTATGATGCTAGAGGATAAAGCTTTTCCTTTGGAAGGAGATCTGAAAGTAAAGGTTCTTTATCGTAGAGGGCTGGTGTCCAAAGCTCTTGGTAAAAAGGAGGCGGCGCTGGCAGACTTCAAGGCTGCTGTTCACTTTTCACCCAATCAGAAGAATCTCGCAGCGGAGCGAGAGATTGCAATGTTGGCCTAGCTGAAATGAGTGATAGGAAAGAATTTCTATTCTTGTTAGTCGTTTTATTATGGAATTACAAACTTTTGAATATCTCTTTTAGAGGTAATCATGCTATCTCAAAAGTAAACATAAAGAACATAACGCAACGTAATCCTTTAACGTTCGAGGGCAAATTATTGAAGAAAAAGGGTTAATAATCATATAGTGAGCATTCCCTTCGATCGATGTCTACACATATGTTGCCATGTTTGTGTGCGGGAGAAATTTTTTGTGTATATGCGAATCGGAAAGGTTGTCTATTCCCCCCCCCCCTTTCATTCTTTGGCGTTTCTATCTACACTCTTAGTGCATTGTTGACGTAAAGGTGTATGATCGCTTGGAAAAGCTTGTGAATCTGGTTACGGCAACTTCTAATGCTCACTCCTGTGTTTTATTGCGAGCAAGATGACGACTTCGTTACGGTTCGCTTGATACTTTCAGCTATCTGCAAAATAGCCAATGCGGTTTTCGACATCAATGGAAACCAATTCACTTTCCATTGTAGCCCGTACTACCTGCGTTTGCGATTTGATCAAGTACTGCAGGAAGGGAAAGGCGAGAGGGCGACATATGACCTTGAATCCAATACCCTTACGGTGTGGCTCCCTAAGGAGGTAAAGGGGGAATCGTTTACTCAACTAGACAATCCAGGTTACTTGATAGCGACTGAGAAGGAGCGAAAGCAGCTTATCACGGTGCTCACTAGCGTGGATGCAACCGACAGTGCCCAATATGATGCAAATGATGGAGTGTGTGAAGATAAGGGTTCAGCCGGCATTGATGGCAGTGAAGAGATGGAATACGTTCAAACACTTCAGAACAATGCCTCATTGGAACACGGTACGGTTAATTCTATTCGCTACGGCTTTGCTAACCATTTTAGTGGTCTTTTTTCTCATTTGGATGAGGACATGATACGGGAAATAGTTTCACTTCCAGCACCTGAAGCAACTCTTGAGCATGAGCGCCATCGTCTGCGTCTTGAAACGGAAAACAACGATTTTAATGAGGAAATTCTTCTTTTGGATTTTGAGGACGAAGATGGGGAGATAGCACGACTGCTGAGATACGTTCCAAGCCATATCCGGGATTTTCAAGCTGCTCTTCAAGCGGATGAAGCAAGGGAAAGCGTTGTATGTACCAACCATCGAGCTCCGGCCACTGAGGTCTATGAAGAAGAGTGTGAGGCCGTAGCCGGAGGCGGCCTGCTTGAAGTTTGGAGCGGTAATGTTGCAGATTTCCAGCCACCTGAATTACCCGCAGAAGAAGAGATGTCGTTGCCTCCTGTCGCCGCATCTTCATCTCCCCTTTCTAATCCCGGCGCTTCGCCGCCCCTAGTGGAGGAGGAGGAGGAAGTGAAGGTAGGGCCTGGTTTGGCGACGCAAGCCATCTCTGCTGGTGTTCAAATTGCCGTTCCACGTCGCAGGCCTGTACTACATTTCACAAAAGACGAGCAAAGCGCCATAATCCGCATTAAGCCCCTCAAGCTCCTTTTCCCACCGTCATTCTCATCGGTGGCAGCCCTGACCGCAGATCTTCTTTTCGCTGAGGCGTACGATGACCTTGTAACAGAGGGCACCGGTTGCAGTGAGTCGTTGTGGAACCTCTGCGTGTTAAGCCCTGCGCTATCTTTCTTGGATCCACCTGAAGATTTGTATGATGCGTGTATTTCCTTTGCTCGCAGGGCTCTTATTTACCCCCTGCGTCGTCACTTTGCGTTGGTGCAAAGGGTCTTAGCTGTAGTGGGGACACGATTGTTACTAGGCCGTACATACGTTATACGTGCGCTGCTACGCGTGCGCGATGTGCTGGCACATGCGGAGCATAAGCATATCCTCAACATGATATTTGTCGACCCCTTGATTGGATATTGGATGAACATACCGACTGCGGATACTCGGCTCAAAGAGACTGCCTTGGCGATACACGCTCACTCCGCTCGAACGGAATCATTGGAGGTTAAAATCACTGACTCCTCCAATCGTGGAGGTGCTTTACCGTTAAGTAGTTTGCTCCAAGATGGAAAGAAAACGTTGCGTCCGCTTACGTTGCTTAATCTTGGTCTCCCATTATAAAGTATTTTTAACAATAACAGATATCAATAACTCAGCATTGGTAATTCATTTCGTGTGGATATATAGTATAATGATGATGACATTAAGTATGGGGTTCCTCCCTCATATCCGTTTTGAACCTTTCTTTTCGGCGATGAACGTCTCATCGTTTAGCTAAACCTCAAGAAAGGGTAAATTCACGAGCCGAGGTAGGATTGAGGTGATTTCAGCAAGTAAAGAATACTAGACAACCCATAGACACCAAATACCACATTTGTGTAAAAAACTATTCAGCAGTTTTCCTTAATTTGTAAGGTTTATTTTAGGGGCTTATAAAACATTTTAAAGAGGTAACATATGGAACAATTGAATTATAATGAATAGACAACACCATATCATATCCATGACGGGTAACGGCACGAATACGAATGGGGAACAGCAGCGATTCCCCATAGAGGTCGCCTCTATGTTTTACACAGGTCTCAATGAACCCAAACCGACATGCATGGATTTTTCTATAGACGGCCTTTCATTTATCTCATCTCACAGCGATGACGCGCTGCGCTTGATCGACGTAGCATCTTTGAACCACACTGAGACTGTTCAATGCGAGCGGTTTGGTATCCACTCGGTGCGCTATACCCAATCAGGAAGTGTCGTGTGTGTCGCCCCGCGGCTTCCTCTTGATGGCCATCTGCATCTTTTGAATCTAGAGACAGCGCAGTTCTTCGGGGAGATGGCCTACCTGAACGAGCTGGATAGTGAGATCCATCCCTACCCGAACACGCCCGTGTATTCGACTATCTCGCAGTGCCCCGCCACTGATGTGCTTGGGGCAGTGGTGGCAGCCAAAGGTCGACTCGCCCTTTTTCACCCTCTAATTTCAGGCGCCATCGCCTCATCAGGCGAAAAGACGGTGATCGGAAGCAAGATCGCTCTGTCATTCAGCCACGACGGCAACCGCATCGTTATAGGTGATGATCGCCGCATTAGCTTGTTTGACCGGCGTGTTCTGTTCTCAACACCGATCGTTTGCCTAGAGAATAAAAAGATCTTCTCTTCTAGCCCGGAGTTAGCGCGATGTAAGGGCGCTGAGCATTGCATCGATGAGTCTCATCTTCTGTTGACTTCATCTTTGGGAGAGGTAGTTGTGTACAACTGGAAGCTTGATAGGATCGTCTGCAACTACTACCACGGCGACGCAAAGCGACACTTTCTCGGCTCCTCGGATGCCATTGGAGCGAAGTACATCCATCCCAATCTGCGGAATTCGATCATCGCACAGCCAACCTCATCCATGGTTGGCGGTAGACATCTACTTGTGTATGGTGGGTATCAGGGTAATGAAAGTGACTCACTAGGGGAAGAGGAGGTAATCAGAGGTGACTTGCAGGTGGAGATGCCGACTGGACAATTGTGCTATGAATTGCAGTCTAAAGACAGCGATGTACCTGTCGCATTGGCAGTCAATCCACGTTACAACCTTGTCGCTACAGCAGCGCGGAGCCTAACATGGTGGGCGTTTAACGAATGACGACGACTATTTGGCGGTAGAAATGCAATGCATTGCGACAAAGGTGAAATTGTTGGGATTCCTGCATAGTGAAGGGGTGATCTTTTTGTTTCTCGTTTTTGCACTTCAGAAAAAAGGAATATGGATTCATTATGAGGACGATAAAAACAACAATAGAGTAGAACCTTTCGAGGCATTCGAAATTCTAGTATTTGATATGACAAAATAAGATTATGCCATTCTGTTTTCCACCTTTCGTTTGATTTAGTTATGCTTACTATAAATTATTTTTTTCTTTCTCATTTCTATATAAACATATGTATATATATATATATGTTTACTACCTCCTGTCTTAAAAATATTTTTGTAATAAGTGTTCTTAACCTTACACATACACATACATTTATATATATTTAACTTCAGGCGATAACGAAAACCTAGCGTTCAGATATGCGTATATTGGAATGCCAAAAGGAGGTCATAGGGACCCTGC
>AIHY01000044.1:0-17648 GCA_000331125.1 Phytomonas serpens 9T
ACTCTTTCCACTACTGATTTGCTGTTACCTTTGTTGTAGCATATGCACCTATATATCAGGGGGTTCCTTCTACACAATAAGTGAAGGATGCAACACACAAAAGTGGAGTTTCATGCTCACAGTCCAAAAATTTCGAGAATACGAATTCGGGTTGCTTCTCATATACTAATCTTTTCTGAATGTATTTCTGCATTTGTTGATTTTCCACAACAGAGGCCGTGTCGGAATGTGGGGTGTGTGCTGAGCATGATTGAAGTACGCGAGGGGTGATTCCCCCAAACGAGAGGGGGATCCAAGTTGTGCATGGGCAGTCATTTGGTTACCCCAGCGAGACTCCCCAGTTGCGTGCTTGCCCCTAGTGGCGCAGTCGCGCACTGTGCTTATCTATATCGGTGCTGTTTCTGCTTTCCGGTAGGCTGTGGTAAGCTCTTTTGATGATGCTTTTGCTACGCGCACAGCCCCATTTCTGTTGTATTTATCAGCCTACCGCTGTACTGCGTTCCAAATTACTTGCTCATCTATCAGCTTTGCGTACAGGCTAGTCACCAGGGTGCAGGCCACGCGCCGACTCCGGTGGCTACCCCTGGCGCACCAGACGGACCTTTTGACTGCCCTTTGCGAGTCCACTGTTCAGCTATGCTTGCTTGTGTTCAGCGATGTTTGTCGTTTGGGTTGGGTATATGCGGGCATTACGCCATATATCTCTGAGGAATGAGCCCCATTCAATTCCATATGATATCCTATGCGTGCATACGAATGGACGCACTAGTCCAATCTCACGCCACATGGGGCTCCTCGCTGCACCGCAGGGCAAAGATTGGAATATATTTCCTAAATGGACGCAGCAGAAATGCCTTTACAAGTAGGGTATGATTGTGATATAACCACTTTCTCTGGGTGTGGTGCCGCTACTCTGCCGTAAGGGGCCCCAGTCGAGTAGTGAATATACACTATAATAATCCTTTTGCACATCCACTCTTTCTGAAGTAGTTGTCCCCTTCGCAGGCATTTGATGCAAGGAGGTTATGAACCATATTGGAATAGAGAAAGGATTGTCTTGCTTCGTCAACAGAACTAGATGATGGCTCAGCTCAATGTTTCAAGGAAAAGCATTCTAGTTCAGCTGTTGCCCATGCACGAGATTCCGGAAATGGAAATATAGTGTGATTGTGAAAAGCTATGTTCAATATATTAACCAAGGCGCTGCTAGCCTACCTCGCTTTTAAGCCCATGAATTAGATTATTACTTAGATTCTTGCGCATACTTTCAGGATCTCAGACCGCTAGATGTGTGCATGTGTATGTACACATTCTTCTCACCGTCTGCAGTTCCTTTGTATATTCACTTTTGGACTTAAGGCGCACCAAATAACTACACCGTGCCTTTTGCATTTAGGGGCTCGTCAAGAACTGCATGTGGGGCTCCGTATTTTTTCTGCATTCCTATCTGACTTTCTTTCCTACAGATTCAACACCAAACGCAGTAGGGCTTAAAAGCCTTATAAACTAAGGTGTGATATGGAAAAATTCGGACCTATCTGGCGTAAGGCACCGAATTTATACCACACCAATTGCGTGAAACTTTGAACCTACAGGTGTGAAACAGAAAATAGTAATTTGTAGATGCTGAAGGAAGCGCATTGAGGTGGAGTGTAGATTTTCTAGTATGCTGATGCACGTCTTTTTAACTATTGATTGAATGGCTTCGGATGACATGGGAAAAATCAGGAAGGTGGCTGAGGCCTCAGTATGAAAAGAGATTAAAGAGAATCAAACTCGACGAAGGAATTTCAAGGTAATTGGGAGTTCTATATATATATTTACATAGAATCATGTATGTGTATAAACACATTTCATATTTAGCTTTCACAGCTACAAAAGCATTATGTGTTATTCATCTCCACTAAATCAGCCTAAGGTGGCTTTATAACTTCAATTTTAGAGTTAAAATAGCAATTTATTTTTCAAGCCCAATAATGAATAGGAGTGCTAGCGTTAATTCATTCAATGACGAAGTCCACACAGTTGACTGTCACATCGCTGATGCACAGGCTTCCAAGGATGCTGGCGATGCTGCAATGATTCAGAATCACCTGCATGCAGCATCTTTTTATTACAAGAAAGTTTTTATGTTTCTAGCCGAGTATCTGCCTACGAGGCCGGATATCGTACCTTGGCTTGTGAATTCTCTTTCCCCGATTGATGCTGAGCATGCTTTAGTTGTGAATATACTAAAACAATGCCGGCCTCGTTTTTTGAATCCGTTTGTGAGTGGGTGTCAAACACCCAATGTTAACGGGAATCACAATCGTTCGTTTAGTTCCGGCAGTCGTTATGCATTAAATCACGACGGTTGTATTGACGTTGAAAGTGATGGTAGTGCGAAGTTGTATGGTTCTGAGTGGTTTACTCTGACCAAACGATCTCGGCAACAGAAGGTATATAGGCTGTTCAGTTTTACCATGAGTAACCTTGTGCTGGTGAATCTAAAGCTTGGACGGTACCTTGAAGGCGTGGCGGTGGCTACATTTTTGCTCGAACGTGCTCCGTTTCTTCAAGATAACTCAAAAGTGTTGCTTCGTCGCGCCCAATGCTTCCTCAAACTCGGCGACTGTGCTGCAGTTGAGAAGGATCTTAATGCACTTGAGCTTCAAGGATTTAATCATACGAGTATAGCGATGCTGAGGGAGGAAATTGCGCAACTAAATGAGCGCACACACGAATCTCAGGTGGATAACGTGACAAGGTATGCTTCTCCCGCCTCACCACTGCTTTGCTAAGTTGATGAACAGGAGTACGCATAGAAACCAAGCGTCCATAAATGTGGAGGAAGACTATAGTAAAATGACCACTGAGAAGTACGCTAACAATAGTGCCATCCTTGTGAATAATTAATGCAAAATGAGAGATAGGCGTACAATCTCATACACGCATTTGGAATGGTAAAAAAAAAACAAAGTAAACGAACACAATGGCTTACTATTATGGCAGGCATGGAAGGCGTATAGAATGTGTCTGAACGGATGCGTTAACAAATCACACACATATACACACACACACATATATATATATACTTCATGCCCTGTGGTTGTTAAAAAAAATTGTCGCTTATGATGATTGTGACAGCTGTTTTCTGTGTGCGCTATTTTCCCATCTCTCAATTACTACAATTTGTCGTAGAGTTGAATACTAAGGCAGGAAGGCGTGGATTTCTACAATTTATTGCATCTACATTAATGCTGACCATATATCCATATGTATGGTATAGATGTCGATAGTTATGTGTATATGTACGTAAAATAATATCTCCTATTGTATACCCCCTTCTAAAAACAACATTGACAAGTCATTTTTCTTTAAATGAGAGGTAAGAGAGGTGTGGCTATTGCTTTTGAAATGGACATATATATCTAAAGTTGATTTTGATATATTAAAAATGAGGGTAAAATAAGTGTGCCGCAACTAGAATGAGCAATTTACACCTTTAGAACGACACGCACAAAAGTTGGTGTATTTTATATTTGTTACCCTTCTCATACTTCTTAGCCAAGTGAGTAAACAATGTGAAAATACGCGTCTTGAAGCTAACTTAATTCAAAAATAATAAAAATTCGCACAAAGCTAGGATAGCGGAGTATAGTGTACGAAAAGAGGAATTGCATATCACAGGGGCATCAAATTATTGAGAGTATTTGTGAAAACGTAGCGGACAATGATTTAAACCAGGGGTCCACAGCGGTCTGCATTGGCAAACTTATTTAATTTTTTATCCGTTGCATTATACTATTTAGAGTAATCTTTATACTTAAGTGTTCTCTATATTAGTCATTAGTAAAAGCATTGTGGAATGTTGCGGAGCAATTTTTTGCGCGTTAGGGAAGGAGCCCTCTATGAGTTTGTTGATGGTAACCTTCTTCACAACAAGCGTCCACCTGTTCCAGGCGGTGCGTGGCCGTCTGAAAGCTTGCGCAAAAAGAGTCTAGCTGATCTCCAAAAGATTTGGCAGCTCCTAGTGAAGGAACTCAACATGCTTTCTAGCTCTAAGGAGCACTACCTTAGGCATCAGGAGGCGCTTGGCTCGATGCCAGCTCCATCACGGCTCAAAATGGTCGAGGAATCTATGCTTAATATCAAAGCAGTTATCAAGGAGCGTGATGCCGAGGCCGTCGCACGTGCTACTGCTATCTTTAAAGAGCGTCTCAAAGGCGGCATCTATCGCTATCCGCCAGGACCCCCGCCACCGCCAGGGTCATACAACACTTGTAGTATTGTGAAGGTTCGGCTCAGTAAACGCATCAGTCTAAGCCGACTTAGAGAACTATTTGCACGCTATGATATCTTCGAGTCCCACAAAGGTATTCTCAACCTTGAGATCAAACTCCCTGAAGAGACTTTGGAAAGGAAGCGCGAGGCGGAGCAGCGATGGCAGCAGTACCAAACGGAGTGTAGCGACACAGCCGAATATCGCAAGTGGGAATCGCTAGAATTTAGTGTTCATGATTATACAGCTGTGGAGTTTGCCCCAGGCGTCTCGCTGGCGACTAATGCCGGAGTAACACAACACGAGACCTCAGCAACAGTGGAGTTTCAGACCGCACATCAAGGTAACGAAGATACATCGGGGGGTGAAACAGGTTTGCTGTCTAACAGCAATTTGATGCCGGCGGCCAGCAATGGTGTATGTCCCATCTTTGTGGCTGCACGAATCCCTGTACCGGCGCCAAATGAAGCTCCTTACATGCTAAACGATTCACTGAGTCACATCTCGTGCGAGCGGCGATCAACCTTAAGCTGTTCAGCCATTCAACTTGGTTACTTTCCGAATATCACGTTGCAATCGACGTGTGCGCAGTATATGTCTGATATTAAGCGACCCACACACCCCGACGAAATTGAAGGCCCCTGGGAAGCATTAATTACTTATGACGATCAGGATGGTCTCGAGTATGCGAAATCGCTTAATATAACAGCTATTGATGGTGCGAAGATTCTAGGGCTGGAAGCGGTGCCCAAGGAGCTGGAGCCCTATTCTGAAGCTGATTCCATTTATCAAGAAGCTATGCGGCGGGAAATGTCTCAGGAAGAGACGCAGCACGAATGGCCACACGTGCCAACATGGAGATACGAATACAACTTGTTCACTAAGAAGAGTATCAGTGAAATAGTACAATTTAATTATTCTAATGTTGTGGATTATGTTAACCGCGAGATGTTGCTCACAGGAAAATCGATCTGGGAATGTCCTATTGACATAGACCCAACATGTGGAGGTATGAAGTCAGTGCCTGTGCACGCCCAAAAACCAAAGGAATATATGACACGGGACATTGGTGATGTAGGAGCCACAGATCTTTAACAAAAATTCATATCTATATAAAAAGATATTTATCTGGCCTTTTTACTTTTACCTTTAACCCTTTATTACAGTAGGACCTCTTGCAAGTCCCTATAAAATCATCACCTCGGTAACCCTCTTTCTTTAATGGAAAGAAGTGTGGAGATGATTCCCGATTTGAAAACCTAAAACAGAAAACTCTTTTGTATATCACATTATGTGATTCTATTCCCACTATAATAATTTCAGCCTTGCTCGACAACGTTCTCTTCCACACGAGCATATAAATCAAACATTAGTATACTATGTAGCGAACCTACAAATAAAGGTAAAGTACATAAATATTTACGCTTAATAGGAAGTCCAACAACTTGGGAACACTTAACGTCTATCAAGGAAGAACGTAGAGCTTCATTAAACGACTTCTTGTTTCTCTCTCAGTCCCAGTAGCTCAACCCTGAGTACTGAAAAAAACTTCAACATGAATCACCAACCCGGTTTGCCAGAGCTCGTAACGCTGAGTTCCGCAAAAAAGGGCTCTTTAAAAAGCTTGAGTAAAGAAATGACGTTACTTACTAAATCTGGGACCTTGTTGGAAGCCAAAAAAGATTCTTCGGAGGTAAACACTTCTACGAGCCCATTGCCGCAGCGAAGCAGTGAACTGCATGGTAATATTAGTACCGGACGACTGTTAGGGGCAAATACGCGTATTATGGAAACAGCCCCCAATGTCGACAACCGGGTTCTAATTGGGGAGCGTCAGACTACCTCATTTGCCCCCAATGTCGATATGGGGCAGCAAGCCAACAATGGTCTCTATCGTCGTTCAATTGCGCACCCGCAGAGACAACCCTTTCGTAGCAGCATCTGGGCCACCTCTGCGGGTGCGTTCACTGGTCCAAATGCTCCGTCCAGTTTCATCCCACCCACAAATTCTTTTAGTAGTGGGACAATTAACTCAAACAACGTGTATATGGTGCATCTGAGTGGAGATGACGGTGGTGTCGAGATGTCTCTTGCACAGCCTTTTCTCCAGCGTGTTGCTGAACTGCGAGGACGCTACAAGGGAATAGATAAAGGGCAGCCTGAGGAACCCCTTTGCTCGGAGCAGCGCCTAGTACCACCTATATTGCTGCATATATCTGATGGCGTATATATCTTTGGTAGTCAGGCCACTACTCCTGTGCCATGGGAGCAGTTCTACGATGATTTCATGACTGTATGCGAGTGTATGCAGCATAGCATCTGTCAAAGCGCATGCCTCTACCGTCTTCAGGTACTTGAAGAGAAGTACGACATGTATAGGCTATGCAACAATGCACTTGAGGAGAACAACGTGCACAACCGTCCCCATGGTGGTGGTGGTGGCGGTGTATTTAACAAAAGTATGAAAGTTGATAACGGTATAATCCTACAAGGCATGGTTAGCGCACCACGACTCGTAGAGTACATTCGGGACGTGATCCGAACTCGTGGTGAGGATAACACCGCAGCGGTACTTGGGGAGCAAAGGACTCCATGCAGCCTGAGGATGGTGTATAGGATGCTCAACTTCACGGATTTGTCGTCCCTGACGGCCGACGATCTCGGTTTACAGCCCTCATTGGTCGAGAAGATGGATCGCTTCTATGATCCTTTAGACTCAGCGTGCAATAATGCTGGCGCTAACGCATCAGCGCTTCTTCGTCTTTTTCTAACCCACGATAATCCGAACCGTGGTTCATATTTTGCTGATGTTATCAGACCGTTTCTAGTGCAAAATGCAGAGCGTGAGCGCTGTCCGAAGGCAGCTGAAGTGCTTCTTCCCGTGACGGGTATGATTCCGAATGAATGGGAGAATCTGGCCCATTGGCTGCAGCGTCACAACCTGCTTGAACCTTACCGCAGTACTAACCAATATCTCATCGCCCTGACACGTAAGCGGCAGGGTTCGAGTGATGTACGACAGCAACAGCAGAGCACTGGTATTGAGAGGGAAGGTATTGCCGCCGTTGAGGGAATGGAGACGCGGTCGTCAACCACAAACATTAGCAGCATTGGTGCCCAGCAGCTGCTTGCATCTCCGGCTCAGCTCATGCATGAGCACCAGCAGCAGCACTTGGATCAACTCTTCCTACCACTTTTCATGGCTACGATTGCCCCTGAGGATCCACGTAACGCAGCCTTGGCAGCACTTTTGGAGTGCCTAGGAGGTTTTGTGATAACTCCAGAATATGAGGAGGGCGACCAGAGCATACCGATTGAGCGACAACGCCGGCGACCTGTGGATGTTCCGAGCTCGGAACATGTTAGCGATATATACTTCGCGTATTATGTCTGGGCGAATCTCACTTCCCTCAACGCACTGCGCCGCAGGCGCGGTTTGAATGTTTTCCAGCTGCGTTCTGCGGGCATTGGCCCGTCCAGCGGCAGCAGCAACACCACGCTTTCTCATACCTTAGTCTTTTCCTACCTTTTGTGTGACAGTGTTTACCATGCCACTATGCTGGAGGAGCATCCCGTGCTGCAGTATCTCTACGGTTTTCATCATATAGGGGTGTGCATGAGCCCGTTGTCTTGTGCTGCGTTTGGGTTCTCTACCTATGAGGCAAACCCCTTCATTACCTTCTTTCGACGCGGTTTGCAGACATCCCTTTGCACCTACAATCCGCTGACGGTCCACCACTCCGATGATCCACTCATTGAGGAGTATGGCATGGCGTGCAAGCTCTACCACCTCAGCGGGGTCGATGTGAGTGAAATTGCGCTGAACTCAGTCCTGAACTCCTCCTTCCCGGACCACATAAAAATGTTGTGGCTAGGGGAAGCGTATATAACTGAAGGCTGGCAGGGCAACTCGTATGAACTCAGCAACGTTCCGACAGCGCGGTTGATGCTCCGTCATGATATGTGGGCAAATGAATATGAAATCATATTCAATCCAACGAGAAAAAAGTCCATTTCAGCGGCGGCCAGACATATCGGCTGCACTGAGGAAGGTGCAGCGCGTATAGCACCAACTCGACACCGGCCTCCTGTCGACATTGCAATGAGCGATGCAGTCACTGCGGGGTCTATGCCGCAGTCCCCACAGAGCGTGGCGCCGTCCCCCAGTCCTCTGTCCTCGCCCTTGTCCATGACAGGGGCGGAAACTATGGTGACGGATGCTACTGCCAACCTACGGGCACCATATGCAGTCACGGACCCCCGCATTAACTTCCCGCGTGTGCAGCTTATTGGACCATATGACCGTGATGTGAAGTATGCATGGGTCGCTCAAGCTCTTCTGCGCGCGTTAGAAACACGCAGCTACTATGTGCGCCCGTACTCAAATGGAAAAATTACTCGAGGGGATTCTCATCTTCATTCAGCTTCTGTTGGAAGCACGAAGAGTGTGCCGCGAAAATGGCATGAGGTAGTGGTACAGCAATACTACACCACACAAAACATCGAACAGGCCTTTCGCCGTGACGATGATTCGTTTGAAGAAGAGGAATGGATGTTCAAGACAGTCGATGGAGTCGTGGTGCCACACGAAGTTCATCAGATCCCACGGCTTCCTCAGGACATGTGTCAGTACGATGATTTTCGCGTTCACGTGCAGAACCTTAAATCGCTTATGGAGAACTATCTTGTCAGCCAGTTTGCGCAACGTCGTTTGCAGCTCCTAGAGCATCGATTTCTTCTTCATCAGGCAGTGAATCACGGTCTGGAGGCCGGGAGGACGGCTTTGAAAGCGTCTCAGAACCGCGACTTCTATCAATCCACCAAGGTGGACAACACGATTCGTACCGAAGCGGGCATGACAGCACGGCAGCTGCTGCAGTTCATTCTGCACAAAGCACACAATAGTGGCGACGACATTGTCTGGCATAAGGATGGGAAAGAGCCACAGACCCTTCGCCAGCTTCTGCATAAGCTCCGCATCTCGCCTGAATCACTCACAGTCGACGACTTAAACGTGCAACTTGACATGAACCTCGGTGGGGCTGCCGCAGAGGCCAGTAATGCCGCTCTCTACACGCCTGAGGGACGCGACGAGTTGCTGACTTTGCTTCTTAAGACTGACAACCACCTCCGCGGGCGTTACTTTGCGGAGCTAACCAAGCTGACCTTCGATAATCTCGAGCGCGATAAGTTTAGCTTTACTGAGTTCCGGTTGACGATTTATGGGGCACGCCCCGATGAGTGGGCGCTACTATCATCGTGGTTTGACACTCATGGCATGTCATCGTCGCACAATCGCTGGATGATCCAGGTCCCGTGCATTTATGGTTATCTACATCGCAACGACCGCGTCCGAAGTTTTGCAGAGTATTTAGAAAATATTTTCACACCCCTGTGGCTGGTGTCACTGCATCCTAGCAAGGATCCGCGACTTTTTCACCTCCTAACGCATATCTCTGGTTTCGACATGGTCGCCGATGAGCGCCGTCTTGATCTTCCATTAAACCTTGCGACACGGCCGCCGCATGAGTGGACTACAGATGATGAGCCACCCTACAACTACTACCAGTACTACCTCTGGGCGAACATTTACTCTCTTAACGCTTTCCGTCGCCGACGGAAGTTCTCGGTCTTCTCTTTCTGTCCAAGCAGTGGTGAGTCTGGTCCCGTTGATCACCTTATTGGAAGCTTTCTGCTTGCTCATAGTATCACTTACGGCGTGCAACTAGAAACGGATCCCGTTCTGGAGTATCTATTCTATCTTGCTCAGATCGGCGTTGTCATGTGCCCTCTTAGTAACAACACGAAGGTATGCCCATACCTTCAGAACCCCTTCCCGCGATTTTTTCAGCGTGGCTTGCGAATTTCCCTGGGCACTGATTGCCCCTTGCAGTTCCATCACACACAGGAGCCCCTACTCGAAGAGTATTCCATCGCCTCGAAAGTCTGGAAGCTTAGTCCAAATGATATGTGCGAAATTGCGCGGAATAGCGTTCTCCTTTCAGGTTTTAGCCCAGCCTTCAAGCAACAGCACCTCGGTCGGCTTTATTTTCTTTCCAGTAGTTTAAGCAACGAACCGTCACGGACGCACCTGTCAGACGTCCGGGTGGCATATCGCTTTGAGACCTATCACACAGAAGTTGGTTACTTGGAGTATGTATCGGGGCAGGTCCTGCCGAGCAAGGCCATGCTCACTCATCAAGAGGAGGATTGCGAAATTGAACAGCTCGAGGCCGCTGAGGAGCTTCGGCAACAACAGGAGCAGCAGCCTAGCGTACTACTTGGCGTAGGTGGTGGTATTATCGATGCGGAGTCGGGTGCAGCAGACATCTCACAACTTCAGGCGCAACGTGTACTGCTACGTACTCAATTTGAAGACTTAACTCGCAATGTTGATGCTTTACAACACCGCAACCACCAACTCACAGAAAAACTTCAAGAGGAGCGGCGGCGTACCTTGCAGGCGGAATGTCTGAAGAGGCAGAAACATCAGAATCAGTTCGCTAATACTTCTCTAGACCATTTAGAAGAGCTGCTGAAACCTTCGATCACTGACATTGATGAGCTTCTTCCTCAGAAAGATTCTCTCTCAGAGTCACCTCATTCCATCGAATCTCCTTATTTGAACTCAGCTATTATTAGTAGCGACCACAATTCCTTACTTTTAGCTGATATCTCATCAAAATAATTGTTTGTGAGAGCTACACTGGATATTCCTGAAAATTTGAATACGCCAGATAAGATAGGGGAGGTTGTGACTATAGATACAGTACTATATCATTTGGGCTGCCGATACTCTTTGAAAATTCTAAAAGTTTCAGGCAATGTGAACTAAAGTCTAAATAATAGTCATCTGAGATGCGCACCTGTTTCCCGCCATCAAGGAGATACACCGTATTCCTCTCAACTTAATGTATAGAAGGGACAAGAGGCTTGTTTTACCCTTCGCATAGGATTGTGTCTGCTGTTGCTGCTCTTATGTATTATTGTGACTTCAATATCAAAAATTGGAAAGTTAGGCGTGTGAAAAAGGGGCATGTACACTCACAAAACATGTATAACTGTACTTTGGTCCCCATGACAAATAGGAAAAGGGTCATTGATATTACTAAGCTACTATCGCGACACTACGCACAAGAGAAAGGCTTGCAGCTACAATGAACAAAAACAAGGAAAAATCACTTCCTGAGAATGCAGACGAGGGGTAGATCGCAGAGATATGCAAAAATTTTGTTTCTTTCTTTGCCTTCTTATATGAGCAAGCAAATTAGCTTAAGCTCTTTTCTCAGAAAAAGTGCTGTCAACTTTTGTTTGTTCGGCTGCCTCAGTGCAAGAACATTATAGCATTCCTTACTAAGGCATATAGGGACAAATTTGAGAAGGTTTAGCATTATTCATAGAAATACATATACGCTCCTAGTTTTAATAGTAATATCAATATTGAATCCTAGCAAACTAAATACGAGGGTTAGAAGGTAGTAATATATCAAGGAATTTTTATTCTCATAACCACACTTTTATTAATCATACTTGATATTAAAATAGATATATAGTCATCTGTTTATACTAGCAGTAGCAAAGTACTCATATGTTTTACTCAACAATACGCCTGATGGGCAACCTGCAAACGATCAGGACCGTGGCTGCAGCTGGCTGGCGCTACCATCGCCACGGCAAACCCGCTAGGGTTTTGCGATATGAGCGCTACCGTGTACCCTTTGATCGTTCAGGCTCTCAGGTGGTTGTAAAAATGCTGGCAGCACCTGTGCATCGGCAGGATAAGAATGTTATTGAGGGGCATCCGGAGGTCATGAGCTTTGCCAAGGAACTGCACGAATTAGTTTCACCGGGGCAAGCTATTAGCGTATCATCCCCTTTTCCACGTATCGCGGGTGTCGAGGGGGTTGGTGTGGTCGAGGAAGTCGGCCTTACGGCAAGTCTGAACCTGAAGGAGGGCGATTTAGTATGGATTAACAATCCTTTTGTTGGCACCTGGACGACACACCTTGTGACGGATGCAAACAACTTAGATGTTCTGCCAAATCGTGCCGATGTTGAAATCGAGTACTTGGCCTCGCTCTCCCTGTTTCACACCGCATACCATCTGACGCATGACTTTGTCAGCATACGGCCTAATGATGTTGTACTGCAGACTGGGGCGTCATCCTCAGTCTCCCAGATTTGTCAGGGGTATTTGCGCTCCAGGGGAGCGAAGCTCTTCCAGACAATGCAGCTTGGTCGGACCGAGCATGCGCATTTGGTGGCTTTCTTCAAGCTGCGCGGTGCTTTCGCGGTGGTGCCTTACAACTATGCACGAACAAATTATATGCGCCGCTTGCTGTCCGACCTGCCACCCCCGAGGCTGCTTCTGAACCATACTTGCGGTGGTTATGCCTCGAATCTTGTCAATCTCTTGGGTAACGATGGCGTCTGTGTGACTTATGGTAACACGAGTCATCACTCAATGCAGATTTCAAATATGGATGCTATCGCGCGTGGGATCAAGTTCACTGGATTTTCACTAGTTCGATGGAATGCGCGACACACGCGTCAAGCCCGCATGCGGGTGCATCAGAACGTTATCGAGGGTATGACCATCTCGCAGGGACATAGCATTTTCCGTGCGCAGCGCTTTAAGATGGATGGAGATTCGATCTTCGCCTTCAGCAACGCGTGGGATGCACCGATGGCATCGCGCAAGGCCGTGCTCCGGATGGTTGGCGAGTACGGCGAGTGGCGCCGCCCGCGAGCAGACCAGGCAGGGTGGAACATCGGACGTGCAGTTTGGGATGACCTCCTGCAACAACTATGGGAGTCCGCCGGGACGACTGAGAACCCACAGTCAATGAAGTATTACACCCCCTTCGCGGATATCTACTCGGAGTTCTATGACAAGAAGCAGTCCAGACAGATGGGTCATCGTGAAGTATTTTTCCGACGCCCAGTTGCACCCCGACATAATGCTGCTGAGAGAGTAAACTAAGCCAAATGTACCCGACACATGTACTTGTCTATGTGTGTAGTGTATGTGTAAGGAATTTACGAGTTTTAGGTCTCTATACATTAGTAGTGTGTGCATAGTGCGGCAGAAAAAAATGGTAAAAGGTGAGTCAGTGCGCAGTGCATTTTTTTGACATTTTTTGTTGAATTTTTTATCTTAGGAGGAGTAAAGAATTAAATGTAAATATTTCTTACAACTTTAGAAATAGTACAGCAGTAACGATGCATTTTCTTTGCACCTTTTTCCCTTAGTTACGCCATTAAAAGTTCGATTTTTTTTTTGATGCGTATTTTATAAAGCTGTGCACGTTTTTTTTTAATCGTAAGATATGCGATACATGTCCGCTTGTTCGATGGTAAGTTGTTTTGTGGAATTTTGCTATTTTTTATCCTATAATCTTGTCATGATAACTTCATTTTTTATCTTTGCTTTCCTTACACACGCTTTATGATTATTCCTCAAAGGTAGGCCGGAGGAAGACATCAAACTAACAAGCTTGTAGTGGTTGAAAGGAAGCAGTAAGTTCCTAAAGGAAAAAATGAAGCCTTTGCTTCACAACCGAAAGGTCTTCGTCCATATGTTTCTTTGCTCCTATCGTGTTCGCTCCGGGCTGTGTACCCTCTCCTCATTAGCCTTTATCGGAAAAAATAGCCCCATGGGGAGACGAACCTCCACGCTAACGTTTGCTGTTCGGTTTCAGGCCTCGGATCAGTTTCATCGGTACCTACATAACCCACATATCGTTCAGCCCGATGGGGTCGACAGTCTACCACGCACCAAAGGTGGGCAACAGGCGTGGTTGAATACTGAGCAATGGTACGGCTACAGCAACAGCTACCTCGAAAGGCATATGCAGTACGCCGGCACGCCGGAGCACCCGAATCCGCAGATTAGCCACCAGCATGATTTGCTCTACCAGTGCCTTGGATTGGTGTATGAGTTATATGGAACGCTGGCCGAAGACCTTCAGCAGCTCCATGATGACCCACTTCATCCGCAGTTCCATTTTCGCATCTCACGAATTAAGCGCGAGCGTGAGAAAATTTCCGAGGCTCTAGACCACTGCTACACGAAACTGCATCCGACAGTCAAAACAATCTATGATGCATACCTCGTACGCCGCTACTATCACCTGGAGGATTGGATCAAGCACGTAGAGGGGAAACGGGCGCACATTCTCGAGCGACTGAGCCCGGAATTCATTCAACAAGCTGATAAAATGCGTAGTCTATCCCAGCGGCTCATCAATCGACTGAAATTAATGGCATCCAGCATTGATTCTAATCCGAACCTGGGACTCTTATCAAGTAATGAACTAGACCAATATACGGCAGAGGAACTGGCTATCCTACAGCAAAAGGCATCATACTTTCGAAAGATGCGTAGGTTTGGAGTCAACCAGCTCGACTCTGATATTCATACGCACTGAATGAAATGGAATGTAAAAAGCAAATATCATATATTTTATTTGCTTTAGCTTGAGGTATAACTTTCCATGATTCACAAAGCTGCGCCTTATGCTGGTGAACGAGATAAATAGGATGTGGGTTTCGTGCGTGTGGCATATTCATACTACTGTTTCTTTCTTGAATTCTTTATGATGAGTATCAGGCACTTGTTTTCTTTAGGGTATCCTTCACACGTAAGGGTAAAACAAAGGGCTAGGGAAGTTTTTTTGCCTACCTACAGACATTTGGAATAATGCAGGTTGGCAGGAAAGAAATGATGAAAAGGATTGGTACCGACACAGTCACGCTATCCTTTGCCAGGCCTGCACTCAATGAACTATTGTTTACTGGCAATTATTTAAACCGGGCGTGGACCCGTCGGTTCATTCTTGGCACCTTACTGCAGTCTTACGAACCACCTGTTTCTAACCAAGGTATCAAGGAGGACTTTGATTCTCCGAAGGGCATAACTAGCGAGGAGGGTACAAATAGAGTGTCTGCAGCAGCGATTGAGGCGGCACTGCTGAAAGCTCAGCGGGTGCTAAGCAATGCGTGGGGTATCCCTGTCAAGCCGCTAGATAGTGTTAGTGAGAGACGTATTTTTAGGCTCTTGGCTCGGTACGCCTGTGGCGAGGGTCTTCTTTCTGATGAAGCCCTCGACGAACTTAACGCCGCAGTTAACCGTATACCTGGCGTGCGATGGCGGCTCGAGGACCTATCAAACATGGAGCGACTGCTTGAATGTGTTGGTTACATAAAACGTGGCGATAATCTCCGGAGGATTGCCTACGCTGGTGAGCTACATTATGCCCCGCAGGCGCATGGGATGATAATGCCCTACCTAGCAGATGCCCTAAAGCATGACGGTAACGATTCATACGATGAGATTCGTAGCGTGTGCCATGGTCCCGCCTATGCCATCGACAGTGCTTCAACCAGCGAAGTAGATGACGCTATTGGTGTAGAAATCGATCCCGATACTGGTCAAGAAATCTTCACAGTGTACATTTCAGACGCGACAGTATACTGCCCTGTTGAAAGTCCGCTGGAGCAGGCGACCGCGCGGCTGCTGTCAACGACAACGTATCTCCCCGAAGGGGTGTTTTTTATGCTACCAAAGGACATTGTCGAGGTGGCAACACTGAGTGAGGACAAGCCATGCCGCACCTTCAATGTAAGCTTCCAAGTTGATGAACAAACTGGAGAGCTAACAAATTTCTCCATCGCCCTGGGCTGGCTGCAGCGATTGCGGCGCGTCACATACAATCAGGTTCAGGGGCTACTCACACACGACATGGGGAAGGGCGATAAGGAGCCTCAGACAACGGCGAATATGAAGTCGTATCCATCTCCTGCATGGCTAACATCGAGGGATACACGCGCACTCCGTCGCATTTATGACGTAGCTCTGATCCGGTTTCGTGCTCGGATGGCGCGGACAACGGCCAACCATACCGCAAGCATCAGCAACTGCCTTCCTGACCCGCTGATTAGGGTCGATGAACTAAGGGTGGTGTCGCACACGGACCAAATCGTCTGCACACAGGACGCGCGCCTTGCGGTGGCGGAGATGATGATTGCAGCGAATGAAGTCTGTTCACGCATCGCACAGGCGAACAAGCTTCCAATTCCATACCGTGGGACACGGCTACCATCTAGTGAGCATGAGCTGGCTCTTAGGTACACAGAGCCGGATGGAGTACTATTGATGCCATCTCTGGATCCCACTCACACGTATACAGCAGAACTAATACAGCTCTCTATTAAGCAGCTAAGCGCGGTTACGCGGGCAATTTACCACCATGTCCCGATTTACCATGTTGGGCTCGATACAACTTATTATACACACAGTACGAGTCCACTTCGACGGCACGCTGACATGCTCGTACATCATCAGCTTAAGGTATGGCTTTGGTCTCAAACCCAAGATCAGAAGATTCGAAGGCTTCCCTCTGCCGTTCGAAAACATGCAACTCAATTCAACTCCCACCAATTTATTCCTGAGCACGCTATGGCAACCCTCTGTATGAATATGAGTATCAAACAAGAACAAGCAAGTCTCCTTCAGGACAGCACAACACGATTCTGGACGCTATGCTACATTAAGCAGCTCCTCCTCGACCACCACGACAAGGATGGAGAGAGGCAATTCGTGTGTCTTGTGGGTGAAACCAAGGACGTGATAGCGTCACCAGAGTACAGTCGTTTTGTCCCGACTGCTGCCCGCAACCTTGCAGCGCTGCGTTCCCGCGAGCACCATCTAGCGCCTGAGATCGAAGTGATTCACGGTACAGGCTCTGATCTTCCGGAATCGGTAAGCAGTCTCCTTAGGCAGCCCACGCCGGAGTATCGCTACATATCGAAGCTCTATCTTCCTGAGCTTCAGCTGGTGCACACTCTTTTCCACAGCAATCCTTCGGTTTTGGTGGGCGCGGTCGTGGAGTGTCGCGTCACACGTGTGGAGCCGACACAAGGTGTTGTGGAGTTTGAGGTGATCACAGTTCGAGAGAGAAGGGATGAACGATTTCTTGAAAGTGTGTGGATGAGTGGGTTGGTTTCGCATCTAGACTCATAGAATGGAATCGTGGTTGACAAAGTAGAGTCAAGAATAAAAAAATGTGAAGATTGATGGTCAACGCTTTTCAGTATTAAAAATTCACAAGGTGGCTAAAGAAATCCAATGATGTGGGGAAATTTGTTCGCATGTGGATTATCATAGTTCCTTTTAGTGGGTAAACCTTAGCAAAACAATTTCTCCACACAAAAGGAGTAATTCTATATGTTCTGGGTTCTGGGCCTGAGTTGCAATGCTTTATTTGATTTCTTTTAGGGGCAAAGACCAGAGCGTAATTCTTTTCTTCTCCCTATATTTGTCCATATCCCTTACTAACCTTGATCTTTTCAGCTTTTAGGTAACAAGGCACAACAAGGAAAGAGT
>AIHY01000051.1:0-10967 GCA_000331125.1 Phytomonas serpens 9T
CCCCCCCGGCGAGCCGCGCCGCCCTACGGGAGGGCTTCTCCGCCGCCGAGGCGAGGCGCCGACGGGAGGACCTCCACGCCGCCAACGCAATCGTCCAGGCGGCGGGGCGGAAACGCTCGCGATTTGCCGTCGAGGACGACGAGGACGACGACGTGGGTTAAGGTAAGGGGGCGGGTTGATCTTGGCGATCTCACTACCCTTGGAAGGTAATGGGTGGGGCTCGCACGCGGTGGGTGCGTGTGAGAAGCGAGGTCGCATCACCATCTTACATGCGAAATCAGATGCTTAAGTTCGAGATGTTCCTATTCCGGCTGGGGGGTTTCATTGGCTATCCCTTTGCAGGATTTTGTTTGGTGAAGTCCTACATGTTCCTGATCCTCTCTTTCTCTCTCTCTCTCTCTCTCTTTTTTTTTTTTCTTAATCGTGATGAGCAACATTGTGAGTAAGAGTACACAGAAGAAGTGACATCGGGTTCATCTGCTTTTTCTTCTTCGTTGGAGAGGTTTTCAGACTCTTGACCACATTTGTATACGTATTCATTATTTTATATATTTAGTTCATCACCATCATCATTATCATCACTATCGAGTTCATTCTTCACGCCCATACTCCCTCTGCAGATCTGCTTAATTTGCTTAGGTGTAAGGTTTCCTTGCACAGGCCATTTGATTGCTTCAATAGAAAACTTTCGAAAGGAAAGTATTCATTCTAGTTCCCCAAACGATCCCAACGATGAGCGATAACCTCGACATCACTACGATGCTAACGTTTCTTTTTTCCATGCTTTTCTTCTCCGCATGCTGCCTTTTTCTTATGGTTTATGAGGGACGCACATTTGGCATTATCATTACGATGATTATGCGTTACTTTGTGCTTTCCAACAAAGTGTTCTTCAGTATTGGCAGCTTTCATCTTCACCTGATAAAGCCGCGCTTTTATTTTAAAGACGTTTCCTTCGTCAACAAGGACTACGCAGTACGTATTGTCGATGGCTATGTCGTTTTTGCGCTTAGCGAGTATATGAGCGGCCACGCCAAATGGACTAGGCTGCATGAGTTTATGTTTAATGAAAGCCTTATCGGCCTAGAGTGTTCTGTCAAAGTAGACGGCAAGCACGTTGTCGGAACCATAGTGGAGATTAAGAAGCCCGAGCGAAGTCTGGGCATCCGCTTAAATCCACCATCGCAGGACACCGCGATGAACGACAATACTCAGCAACCCGAGACTTCCAAGCTTACGCACGCCAAGCGGGAGCTCACGAGGGAGAGATCGAATCCCGGAACCATGTATGGGTCTCACGACGGATCTTCTTGCCCTTTAGGCACAGTGAATTCCAATAGGTGGGATAATAATCCACACGGGTTCAGCGCGCCACCGTCTGAATCCCCCTTAAGAGGTGATGTGAAGGAGAGCAGCTTCTGCGATTCTAAACGACGGGGCTCGGATTCTTCCACGACGCAGGTGCACGTAGACGGCCCCTTCGATGCAGTGACAAGCTCCCGTCAGAGCGACACCCAGGGGGACCTAGACTCCACGGTGTTGAGGCACTTCGATTTTAAGGATGTCTTCATTTACTCTAAGCCGGGTCTTTGCAGAGTCCACGTCAATGGCATGAGCTTTAGGATGTTTAACGCGTCCCAAAAGTACAGGGATCTTGCCGAGGCTGCTTCGGCAACGCCACACCAGGAGGATAGCAAAAACGATAGCAGAAAAAATGGGAATCAAAGGAATTCCAACCCTCCAGAAGCCAAACCAGCGAAGCATCATGGGCTGATGGAAGCTGTTCGGCGGTGGTTTAAGTCCGACGTATCGCCGGGGAGTAGGCTTTCCAACTCCAACAGCGTTAACTTTACGGCTGCGTTTGAGGAGCAGCAGTCCCGACGTCTCACGAAGAACTTCACACAGCGTTTCTTTAACCTCTTTAATGCCATAGAACTGGAGTGTTTTGGTTCGGCTATTAACATTGGTGGGGTCGGACCAGATTTCCCATACATCCTCCGAGTGACTTTCCAGCGCTGTGAAGGACGACTCTTCCTGACACGTGAAGGCTGTCCAGAAATCGATCCTTTCCGTGTTGCTGCGGAGATGACACTGCAGCAGGTCGATGCTCGCATGGCCAGGATGGACAGCACTGCTGGTGATCGTTCGATTATCCAGAATCCATCGCTATGGGATCGTGCACGGATCGTGTTTGGCGGTCTTGGGGAAAATCTTGAGGGGACTGACAACCATACGGGTGTGACCGATGCCGAGATTCCTGATTTGATTCGAGACTTTGGCGTCACGCTATATGGTAAGGACAAGAACAACATTCATCTCCTCGCCTATCACGACGTTCCCAACGTGTATGCGGGGGAGGTGGTCGACGGGGAGACTCTTCCAAAAACCGGGGTCGAGGTCATCATCGACTCGCCTTCCATCCACTTCAGCACTTGGCTGATGCATTGCTACACGAAGTTGTGGTATTTTTTCAATCCACCCAACTACTGCCCACTAAAACCGCTTGAATTTGTGATTGGCAAGCCACGACCAAGCGCCGGGGTGGAGTTTCTTATCGAGTTTATGCAGAGAACTCGTATCGAGATACCTTTTAAACGCTGTAAACCTGCGCCGTCACCACCGTTTGGTATCGCCGACTCGAACAAGAGGGGAATACTCGTGGCTGAATTAGGGGCCGGCTCACAGCTCATCAATAAGGCTTCCTTTCTTCTCCCGGGACAGAAAAAGCAAAACTTTGAGACCTTTTTTTCTAGTACAGATATGTCCATTTATACGAATGCGGTGTTGGAACGTAACACCATATTTTGCCATATGGATAAACTTCATTTTTTTTTTGATCGGCAGGATGATCTGCAATGGAATGGGAGGAAACTGTGGAATATTCTATTCAAACCATCTGGCACAAAGGTGAATATTTACATGTGCTATATTGATTTTATCAGGGATTTGATCAATAACTTTTTTTACGCGGAGAACCTTTACCATAATGTGCCCTTGACGACAGAATCCTACAACGTCTATACACGTGTGGTACGGGATTTCGTCCCAAACGTCAAGCAATTTGAAGTATTTGCGGACGAAGGTGTCACAGTATCTATTAATGCGAACAAACGGAATGTGGTGTATGCAGACGACCCGAACGACCCCAATAACAACACCTTTGGTGTTTTTAAAGCTAAGAGCATGGAATTTCGATTAATCCTCCCAAATGATCAATACCAGCTGAGCTACGTTAATGAGATTGAGCGGCCATTTTCACTTTTGATGGAGGATACCAAGTTGTATATTAGTCTGCCCCCAAGTCACCCCTTTTATAAGGCGGTGGATATGGACGCTCATTTTTGTCACATCGATACGATTCAGGTGAAGGGGGCTTATATTGTTAATGTGGAGAATCAGGCCATCCCACAGGGAAGGAATCATATCCTTAAATCTACCAACCGCACCAAATGTACAAACTACTTGAATATCGCTATTGAAGTTGAGAACGTGCGGGGCGCAATGACAGGGGTTCATATCAAGGTCCTGCTTGAAGTGCTGAATAACTTGATCTTGCAAACTCCCCTGACGATTTGCCCGAGTCAACTTTTTTGGCACCTGGCGAATCAGCAGTCTCACACACTGACGTGCAAAAACAGGGAAAGTGAGCATCAACACTATCTTGCGAGCAGCTGCCCCAACTGGAATGATCTTGAGGTGTGTGTCGAACTCCAGTTCATCAACAACATGGTGTCACTCACAGCCGGGAAGACCTCAAACCCCCCTTGTGTGAGCCTTTCCACGAATTTGGTGTCTCTCACCGTGGTCAAACAGGTCGCTGTCTTGGACATCGCGCTCACGTTGAACCCGGTCATGGCGCAGATTGCCAAGGGCAATGCTGGGAACCCTCACGAGGCCCTCTCTTTCCTTGCGTTCGGTCCAGCAAGCCTCAGCGTAATTAGACACTATGGACGTTTGCCGTACAGGCCAATGGTGCACGAGGCATTTGACGTGCGCTCGGAGTATGCCATCTTTGAGGTCTCCCTAAACCATCTCGTTATGCTTATGACTTTAATTATCGTTGTGGGGGAGCAGTTTCAGGCCGAAGACGTTACCATGGAAACCGAGATCGAGAAAGCACAGCTGGCCGCTGAGTCCTTTGAACATCATGATTGGGGAGACCTTATGGCGAGCTGCGCTCCAGATGAAGAACGGAAGTGGTTGAAGAGCATTTCTAACGGCCAAAACAATAATTCTTTCCCGAATGGCTGGGGTCAACAGCCCCCAGATTTTGCCTATCCAACATTATCCCTCGGTATAAATGCAGCTCAAACGACACCTGTAAGTGCGAACGCGCCACCTTTCGCGCTTGAATCGACTGCCATGCGGAACAATAAGGCTGGTAGCTCTATTTCTCCTTCCAATATTATGAATGGTCATGATAGCTTTTATTCCTTCAAAGCCGAATCCAACCGTTTGAGTGTCAAGGAGGGAGCTAGTCAAGGCGACCCTTCTCGCGAGAAGCACTGCAATAGTGAGAATGGAACCGAAAAAGTTCCCTGCGCGACTTCATCCAGGCCTGATGCGCAAACACATGCTGACAAGCGAGTAAAACGAGGCATTGCGCCTGTTCCTTCGACTATAGAGTCTTTTAGCCCCACTCTCTCTGCTGCTGCGGATGGGTTATACCAGCCGACCATGATTTCCATTCAGCAGCAAGAGGATTCATTTGGCAGTGACAGTGAGTGTTCCGAGGTAGAGTTAGAGAAATCCCGAACCTCCGTTACAGGCTTTCCAGAAGAGATTCCATGTGATGTGGGGCTAGAGTTCACGAAGTACATGGAGGAAGTCAATCGGGCAGAGGATCACGCTCGGGACTATGGCATCTTCTTTGCGAACTTTAACATTTTGAAGATTCAGGGCGTCGTAAGCGTTAGGAACGAAGGTGTGATGGCATTAGATATTCCTTTTGGTATCGCAGCGGCACGCTCCACTGTTAATGACGGTAATTCAAACAAACGTATGAGCGCTGCTGCACAGTCCGTTCAAATACGCATGCTTACTCCAAAGGCCAAGGAATTCAAGAAATATGGCGTTACGATGGATCAATCCATCGCCCTAGGTGACTTTGTGGAAGTATTCTGCATTCAAACATCCTTGTCCTCGCGATATTACATGGCATACCCATTCGATGGATCTCTTGCTAATCATCAGCGGAAGCAAAGCGCATTCGTAGCCTATCACGACTACGAGCATTTGCTGCAGTTCCCATTGTCTGATCCACCTCCACCACCACCTCCTCCTTCCACACATACTGGGGTAAATTCTTCGCCTAAAGGTTCTTCAGTACATAAGCCTTCCTCATTGATTCGTCGGGATCCCATGACGGTAGTGAAGGCTTCGAGCGTGCAAGCATCCTCGGATGACGTTCGCAGTAAGAAAAACAAAACCCGGCCGAGTTCTCTTGTAATGCTGCGCACCGCTAATTTGCAAACTCCTAGGCGGAACGCCTCCGAAAAAGGCACCCGCACGAGAGGGACCTTCTTCACTGCTGGAAGGCTTAGCACCCCCAAGGGCTCGTTCGAGATCGATCGTGAGGAGGACTTTTGCCTGCATGGTCTCGGCTCCTCACAGGGGACCTTCAATTTTCACACCCTCTCCGGGACGCCCACTAGTACGGAGAACAGCGCGCGGCAGGGCCGTGAGACACCGTCCGACGGCCCCGACTCGCCCCTGGTGAAGTTATCCATCCCGATGGGCGACTCCACCAAGACGGACAACTCCCCGCTGGATACGGCACTTTTTGCAACGTGCATCTCGGGTAGCGAGCCCTCATCATCCGGTGAGGACTCGCTTTACATGAGCACGGTAGATGTTTTCACAGATCAAAAGGAACTCCAAACCGCATTATTTTCCACTTCTGCAGGCTCCGAACCTAAGCCGCCAGCGGATAGCTATGTGGCAAACGAGCACGTACCCCTGTATGCTTTTTACAGAACATACTTCAAAGAGGAGCCCAACGAAAGCGCGTCGATGATAGCGGATTATGGCTCCCTTTTCCAGGATGAGCACATCCCCCCGGGGCATATCTGTAGTCTTTTTAATGGCCCAGCGCCATCCGTGGGCTTTGTCTCGAGCTCCTTCCCAAACCGTTCCCCGGCTTATTTAACCGCCGAGCGTATATCGAAGATGCAGGCCCGCTCACCTCAGATTTGGCCGCTCCGGTGCACCGATCATAGGGAGCGTTCCGAGAAGGGGACCACCTCAAAGCACTTGCATGTAGAGGCGCTAGAACCTTTCACGATACTAGTAACCCCGCAGGCGGTTTCACTGACAGTATCCGCCCTAGCGATCGTTAAAGAGTCCATGTCCTTCTGGGGCTTTACATGTCCAATTTTCTCTCCTCCAGATCCAGTTCACCTCCCACCAAGTCCCCAAGGCCAGCTGAAAAAGCAAGGATCGAATATCTTCAGTAAAAATTCCACCAAAAAGAGTCATACGCGGACACAGCAGATGCGGTGGCTAAACGAGGACTACATTGTGGATGTGACCGTGCCCTGCATCGAGTTAAAGCTCCTGACGCCATTGCCATTATCAGTGGAAAATTTACCCAAAGACGTGAACGAGATGGAGGGTATGTACTGCAGCACTTTGTGCATATGCGATACTCAATTGGTCTCCTGGCAAAGCTACCCTCCTGTAGGCATCGAGGCGGATGCGGATAGCTCACACAAATGGTGTGCCTCTCTTCATATCGGCACCATCTCCGTCATAAGCCAGATTGAGTATGAGCCGATCGCTTGGGACGGCGGGTTGCAAATCAAAGTTCCCGGTGTCCTGTATGACATGAGCAAGAACACCATTGCGGTGTTCTACCTCACACCGTTAGTTGTGCGCTCGAGCAAGTATAAAATCCACGTTCTCAACGGTGGGGTGTGTAATGTGATGCTTGAAAAAGTCTCAGCTCATATCACTCGAGATTTTTTTAACTATATTAGATCGCTGCGGGAGGTTGCGGATTCACTTGAGCTCGAGATCATGGCGAGGCTAATGACCGAGTCGGCGCCACTTCAGCCCTTTGGTTCACCTTACGGTTCCACAACTCATGCCGCATCTGGCCAGTCGAAGGTTGCATTGGAAAACATGCAGAGCACTGAGGTAGCCTCTCTTGCGCCTAGTGGGCACACCTCTCGTCTTTCTTTTAACATTGAGCAAACAATACAGGGCAAGCTTAGCATAGGTTCAATACGTTTGTCCTTTATTGACACTAAAAGGGAAGGAAAGTTTTTCAAAGTCAACCTGAGCGCAGCCAGCAATGTCCACATCGTGCAAATAAAGGGTAATTTTTCTATCATGTCTCCTCAACAACGCAACCACAATCGTGTCATTCGAGTACATTGCCTTGGTGGAGTCAATACGGTGCAGCTTGAGTTTTATCCCAATATCTTTCACGTCATCAATACCCAAGCATCGTCCTACAAATCAAAATCAGGCGCAAAGGCAAACACGGCAGCCTCCGATGCTTTTGCCAACCAAAAGGATGTCCTTCCCACCATGGGAAATCCCAAGGGCAATAACACGGCAGGAGGAGGATTGGACACACCGACGCAAACGATAAGATGGGCCCACTTGTTTTCGGTTACATATAGTGCCAGCATTACCCTGCAGACATTCAGCGTGTGTTTTATGCAATCTAAAATGAACTACATCGAATTCAAAGGCAACAACCTCAAAGGCTTTGTTAGAAAGCAGCTTGCCAAGATCAGCTCACGCGAGTGCATCCGTGCGGAGATCCTTACGGAGATGATCTCGAAGCGACTAAAAAGTAAACTTCGCACGATGGCCCAGCGCGCACGTGAGAGGGCAGCTAGCAGTCGCTACGCCACCCCACCTTTGATCTCGGACCAGCTCAGACTCGCCTCAACGGCCTACTTCTTTTTCCAGCAGCTCTCCTTTCAGTACATCGCGGACGCGTTTGTATCCCCGAAGGTCTCGTCCAACCGGAGTGATGCCACGCCGCCCAACTCCGCCACCACCCAAAAGCGCCAGCAGTACTCAAAGGTGGTCGACGCGTGTATCAGCCAGGGCTCCCTCGCGGCGGAGTTCACCGAGCAAGCCAACATCCCCGGCGGCACGCAGCTCAACGTCGTGACGCAGATCGTGAAGATCAGCCTGGACTACCCCTACCGTCCGCGCGCGGTGGAGACGATCGGCCCGCAGTCCCACGCCATCCTCTCCGAGTGGACGCAGGCCCTGAGGTGGCTTTCCGGCCTCACCAGACAGTCGGAGCAGCCACGGCCCTCTCCTCCTCCCCCTCCCTCCTCATCGGCCGCCGTCAACCCTCCGGGGAGGCACGACGGGGCGGAGAGGAACACCGCCCTGACGGTCTGCCTTCAGGCGCGGCAGATGGGGGCGACGGTGGGGCTCTCGCAGTCCATCGCGCAGGGCTTTCTCCTGCCGGAGCTCTCCCTGCTCGCGCAGCGCTCGTCGAACGGGTGCGTGAACGCGAAGGCGCACGCCCACCCCTTCACCATCACCGTCAAGACGAACGGGGTGGAGAACTACAACGTGGTGCTACCGAACCTCTACCTGATCTTCGCGCAGGACAGCCATCGGCTGACCTCCACCCTCTTGATGGAAAGCGTCGCCATGACGGTGACGCCGCTCTTCATCAACCACCTCTTGCTGGCCTATCAGAGGTTCACCTCCGAGATCGCCGTCATTTTCTCCCAAACCGTCCCCGCGGAGGAGCTCCACGGGGCCGGGCGAAAGGCCCGTCGTGCGGCCGAGGCAAGGGGCCCTGCCGCATCGCCCGCGACCGACGCCCCTGCGAGGACCGGGCGACGCAAGGCCTTTTTGTTTCTCCTGCAGAGCGTACGGGTTTCCTACCTGACCTCGATGCTGAACCTGCGGCTCACGATCCAGCGGCTTAACATCACCGGTGAGTCTTCCGAGCGGCTCGCCATGAGCACGCTGCGTTGGACGATCAACGTTATCGGCGCGCAGGTTGCCTTGGTGGACCGCGACGATCACGACCAGATGATGGCGGCCGTCAAGACGATCACACAGAATACCAGATCCATGAACTCGACCGCCAAGACATCGCTGTCAAGCATGCCGTCATTGTCGCATCATCTCACGAATGCGGTCAATACCATACGCACCTCACATCCCCTCGGGGGGTTTATTTGGGGTTCCGCGGAGTTCTCCTTTAGTCTTTCGATCGGCAAGACCGACAGAAACCGGGCGTTGGAGAAGTTAAAGGCAAACGCGTGTTTTAATTCATACAACACAAATCTTCAGAAGGCTCTGCTGGACTCCCTTAAGCATTTCTCTTACGAATGGGAGCTGTCTATCGATTCCCCCTTGATAATCATTCGCTTCGGGCTGGTGGAATTCCTGGAGCGGTGCATTCAGGAGACTCAACAGGATATCATCAATATCAAGAAAGCCGAGGAGACTGAGAGCATACGTTACGACAACCTTTTGAGAAGGAAGAAAACGTTTCGGATCCTGCAAGCCCAAAAGAAGCGGTACGAGGCTCTCATTAAGCGGGCTGAGGAGAGGCATGCGAGCCGTTTGCTCCGTATCACGCAGAGTGTCGAAAAGGACGTGAAGAAACGGCGCTTGTCCGTCTCTCTCAACAACGCCGAGGAGGAGCAAATGCTGCTGAGCTTTCTTGATATTATCCGGGAGTATAAGTGTGCCGCAACGATCTTTAACTTTCAGCTGGTCTTGCCATTCGGGGATGCCGCCTTCCGAAGTGTCTTGGAGAAGTCCAATGACATCTACTCATGCGGTAAGGTGGAGCGACATATCCACTCCTCAACGTGCCTTGACCGACTTAAGTTCATCCCAACCCTTGCCCTGAAGCTGCGCATTGAGAACATCTCTTTTATCTCTTCCTTCGAGTCCGTGCGGCGGTTCACGCCGGATGTGAAACAGCCACAGGAGCTCCGCCTTTGGGGCGAAGGCCCTTCTTTGTCGTCATATGCAAGCAGTGTAGAGGAGAGAAGTATGCATCTCAACTTCACCGGTAGGTTCATGTTGAACGACATGTTTTTCTACTTCACGGACGGTACCCGCACGGAGGGTTCGTCAAAGTTGATGAATCTCAGTCATAAGACGACCGTCCTCGGCGGCTTAGGGGAGCTGACGGCGTACACCCTGGACGAGTTCCATCGCTCACGCAATACGGTCTTTATTGCGTGTGTTGAGGCGCCATTTAATATTGAACGAAAGCCGTGCCTAACGCAAATCCGGGCAGTGATGGATCTGGTCAGCCCCCAAATTCAGATTTCGCCGCAATTATTCAGCATCTTGAACGAGCTAGCTAAGGAGTCGCACACGGGATCCCTGAAGGACGTGCTACCCAGAACACCATTCTCTTCTCATGTGAACCCCGACACCACCGACGCGGTTGCGGTGGCTGCGACCAAAAGATCAGCGCGTCGGGCAAGCCTCTTCGCACAGCAAGATCAGGCTGATGCCGATGATGCGGCCCTCCTTCGAAGCGGCAAGATCCCGGTAACTTTCACAAGGAACCCGGAGAAGAAGGTGGGCAAGTCGGAGACGTTGGAACCGTGTGCCGCGTCGGTGTTGAATGTTGATATCAGTGCTCGCTTTGGGGTTGGAAAAATGAGCATTTTCTCCCACACAATCGCGACAGACCCTGCCAAGATAGATCCCACGTCGAAATCCTATGCACAGTTCTCGAGGCAGCGAAGGTTTGGCCGAAAGTTCGCCACCATCGACGAGGAATCACGCACGTTAGATGAGATCTTCGCCAGCAGTAATAGCAACAGCGTCACTATCTCTGGCGTTGCGCCCTCTTCCAACCACATCTATCCTCCATACCCGGAGGAGAGCAATATGAGCTGCATCCTATCGATTCCCCTCCCGAGTGTGATTGTAGAAGGGGCGATGAGATCCGGTGGAGCTTTGAATATGAAAAGCTTCGAAACTCTTCGAGTCGAGGTCCGTGTAGG